>JAIPMN010001983.1:4067-14253 GCA_020650975.1 Apostichopus californicus | reverse complement strand
AGAGACATAGGCGTAGGAGGCAGGGGGCCTGGGGGGGCTGCAGCCCCCCAACCATATTTTTTGGTGAAAATTCGGGCAATATGCTGAGAATTTTTCGGGCACCTATTGGAAGAAGAATAATTTGCAGTGTGTTTTTCATTTTTTTTTGGTGAAAATTCGGGCAATATGCTGAGAATTTTTCGGGCATCTACTGAAAGAATAATAATTTGCAATGTGTTTTTAAATTTTTTGGTGAAAATTCGGGCAATATGCTGAGAATATTTCGAGCACCTACTGAAAGAAGAATAATTTGCAATGTGTTTTTCAAATTTTTTGTTGAAAATTCGGGCAATATGCTGAGAATTTTTGCAGGCACCTACTGAAAGAATAATAATTTGCAGTGTGTTTTTCAAATTTTTTGGTGAAAATTCGGGCAATATGCTGAGAATTTTTGCGGGCACCTACTGAAAGAATAATAATTTGCAGTGTGTTTTTCAATTTTTTTGGTGAAAATTTGGGCAATATGCTGAGAATTTTTCAGGCACCTACAAGTGGCGGAGCGTCCATACAGTCAGAGGGGGCCGATGCCCCCCTGACGGACTCAAATGGACTGCTGGCGCCCTTTTCAGCTTTTTACCACTTTTTACTTATTCGCGATTATTGACTTTCTATTGCGCTCTCAAATACCTATTGACATTTGTCACATTTTGTTGGTGCAATTTTCTGACAAATGGTGATGACACCAATTTATTCTTCGTTTATCTGCAAATTAGCAAGGCCTGGAAAGGTTCATTTCCAGCGATCTAGGGAGTATCTTTACTCCAAAAATTTCTGTACGCTCCGTGCCAACCTGTGGTGGCGCTCCGCTTAGATAGTGTCGAAAGTGCCCCTACAGACCATTCTCTCCCCCCTGACCGATACCCCTAGCTCCGCCACTGGCACCTACTGAAAGAAGAAGAATTTGCAATGTGTTTTTCAATGGTTAAACTTTATTATTATTATCATTATTGTTGACGACTTCCCCAATAATTATAACCAATATGGAAGGGTAATAAGACGGAAAATGATTGTATGTTATTGGCATGTGATGCAATAACTGAAGAATGCTTATATGATATGCACATTGACATGTGGAACGCGCGCGCGCGGAGCCTGCGAAAAATTTTGGTTATATTTTTCGGGCAAGTCGTTACAGCCCCCCCAAATCAAATGAGGCTCCTACGCCTATGGTAACTGTAGAGCACTGTGTATCTGACATAGAATGATTACTCTTGCAATTACCATTAGTATACCTAATGATTACTGTTGCAATTACCAATAGTACAACCATACATAATCATATGCGTGATGGTACTTCTTCCTTCATCAAACTTGCGCTGTAGGAAAATTTGTATAAATTGAAAAGAAGAATAATAAAATCATGTTTTAGATGTCACTTTACAAGGTACTCCACAGATGACCTATTTTTGTGCGAAGGTCAAGTTGGCTTTTTCCTCTAAAGATATGTAAATTATGTATCCTCAGAAGTAATCCTTTAGAAGCAGATTTTCTTTCAAGTAGCCAGTAGTGCCATCACGCTAAACAGAGGCCTCAAACTTACGAAGTATATCCCAAAGTAGCTAGCCATTCAAAAGACAAAAGCAACTGCATTCATCTGTTAGTTTAAATGTGGCCCCAAACATGCATAATTTCAAGTCATTAGCCCTATTTTCCTTTCTCTGTTGTTTTAATAATTCAAGGATGGCACAATTATTAGTACTTCAGTTGTCTCATATTGACTTCCACTACAATGATTAACTCTTTTTTTGTGTGTGAAACTGCAGATAATACCCCAGTGATTGCTTCTCTTGTCAAGAGTGTGAAATATTTGCTGTTGTTATGCCTGTTCAGAGGCATAGAATAGGGGAAAGGGTAGCTTATGCTTGGGTCATTGCCCGAAGCGATTGCATGGTCGAAGGGTGAGAAAAAATTGAGGTCTAAAACAAACTGAAGCATGAAAGAAATGACAGTGGCCAGCAGCAATTGACTTCTAACAGATATATAGTGTTAGTTTTTGGAATATTCTCTAAATAAGCTGAGGCTACAGACAACAGTGCAGTAGATTGAACAAGCTGCTAAAGCAGACTAAGGTTTCTTCTCACTCCCAGAAGATCATAGACTGTGGACATAATCTCAAAGATATGTATAAGGTTACAAAGCACCTGATGGGTCAAGATGGTGATCATCCATCACCTAAGTGTTCCTCAGTTAAAGAACTATTGCAAAGCTTTTGTGACTTTTTTACCACAAAGATAGTTGACATAAGAAGCAGGCTTTTAAACCAAGAGCCTTGCCCGCCCCATATGCACAATAATAACGACAACATTACCATGCCATTGGCATTATTTGATCCTATGACACATCTTAAGGTTCAGTCTATTGTTATGGAGTCTCCTGTAACTCTCAACATACAGCGATGTGGACTGTTCCATGCATCAGAACATCATTATGTCGCTTGAAGCTTTTAATCGAACTATCAAGACAGATCTTTTCCTGCTATTCTTAAATACTCGATCCAGCTTTTTGTATGTTTCACCTTCTTTGTTTGTAAAGTGCTTGTGAGCAGACTTTGTGTTTTGACTATGTTATAATAATAATAATAACAATAATAATACATGTGTCCTGTTTCTTATACACACACACACAGAATGCAAGCTTGCATAATTAATATATCTGCGTGTAGTGACAGTAATTTGGCTAGGAGTTTTGTATAGGTACATGCATCCGTATAATAGCTCTATCTTCAGCACTGGGGGCTGTCATCATTTCCAGTTGTCAATGTAGCTATATATGTATATGTGTGGTTTTTTTTTATATCATAGCATTACATAAGATAAGATAAGATAATATAAGGTAATATAAGTCATAGACATGTTTGCAAAGTTGTTCATGATTTTAAGAAGCGCATCATTGAGAATGTTGAAGAACTGAATGGTTAAACTTGCAAGAGTCATTTTGTAAGTTGTTCAAAAATAGCAAAAAAAAGTAGTTATTGTACACAATTTTCCATGCTATGTGTTATATGAAGGTAGCATTTTGGCACTTGATTAAAAAAACTCATAGGCAATCATTACAAAGCATTCAAATAGAAATATGCAGTTTGTGTGTGCCTTAAAATGTCATGGTACCTGCATAATATCCCTAGGATGGTTGAATTTAATAAATAATACCTTAAACATTTGTACCCACCCTAGTTTAACTGACTTTGTCAAGCAATATTTCTACACAAAATAAACAAGGAATGTTAAGCCTTAGTTCTAGAAATCTTGGTTTTGAAATGTATTATTGATCATCATTATATTAACAAACAAATTACTTTAAAGTTTAAACCTTTCCAATTAGTGATGCAAATTCATACTAATGCCAAGATGAGGATCCTTAGTTGCAGAGGATGGCAGAACTATTGTATGTGTTCAAATTGTATAACTCTGTGATTGAATTTTTATAGTTGAAACATTATTGACATATCACATTTATTGAATAAGAAATATGGAAGAAATAAAACAGGATAGTACATACTGAACTGAGTAATTAACTGAAACAGGTACTTCAAGGCTGTGTTGACACTTCTGAGTGGTACCGTGTGATACATAGGTCATTGCTTAGTATCGTAATGTACTCTAATTAAGTGGCTACTTAATTGCCATAGTGGCAAATTACCTTCAGGTGACACCTGCCATCATTATTAAAGGGAACATATACCCAACCATCATCTTTGGCTTACATAGCAAAGATCACTATGATGAACAACTCTCCCAAACAGCTTAAGTATAATCTTGTTCCATATGGGATATATTTGAGTTTGAAATTGTGTGTTGGAGCACTCATTTTGTGAATCTGTGATGTCATAGTGCCAATAGGATCCTTGAAACCCCTTTACTTTCTATTTCCTTTGCTTTTCATATTTGCAATGTAGAATATTAAAGCAGAGCTCCCAACTGACCCGCATTTCGCGGGTTGGACCCGCATTCTAACACCCAAACCCGCTGACCCGCGCAAGCGTCCGAAAAACCCGCATTGTAATTTGTCAAGTATACATAAAAAAAATTGCATCAAATTTTGACTTAGCAACCATCATTTCTTTAGCATTTAGCATAATAGAGTATAAAACCTCCTTTACGGCATCATTTGAACCTCAAATTAGCCTATATTTCTTTTCATTGGGGCGAGCAGCGAACATTTTCATGCCACGGGAAAGAATGAATTATCACCTACTATTCAATTTATTGATGTTACACACAAAAAAATGCATATTTCTCAGAAGTTTTTGGTGACAAAAGCCTTTCTAAGTGCCACCATTTTACATGTGACCATCACCAGGATTCCAAAAAATTCAAAAGGGGAGGGGGACATCCCCTCCCCTTTTGACCACTCCCCCAGTACGGCGATTCGTGGCATGGACCAGCATTTGCCCTCTCAAGGGTTGGGAGCTATGATAAAAGCCTTGACAATGAAACCAATGCCACTCATTAGGTGAATTTAGGAGGTTCACTATTTTAGATTCATCATTAATCATCTTAAGAGGTTTAATATTTTAGATTCAGCATTTGTGAAACCTAAAAGAAAATAAACATTGTAATAAATTAAGGAAAATCTAAATCATTGATAAACATTTGGCTGGATGGGAAAGTGTTAGGAAAGTTGTTCATGATAAAGACCAATAAGATGGTATAGAGTTTGTGTTCCCGTTTAGGTCATATCATGTTAGATGTAGATGGACAGTACATCACATGTTTTAATGATTGCAATTGATGTTCTAACAGCCTAATTTTACTGAACATCTGACTGCAGCTGAAGCAACTCCAGAGCATTAATGAAATGAGAAAAAATGTTCAAGAAGCTTATTCATAATAGACTTGAGGGTAGTTATTTCTTGTCTACCTTTCATATTTAATCTTATTTGCTTTTAAACATATTAATGCCATTAATTTTTATTGATTGATTGAAAAGTATAGATGATATTGACCAGACTAGCCTGTTATTTCTGACATAAAGACTATCCAGTACTAGACATTTTAAGAGGATGCATATGCCCATGATTTAAAACGTGTGCATTAGTGTTATGTAGAGCATAAATATTTACAGGTAAGACTCTAATCAGGGAATTAAATGAGTGTGCTGATGTGTTGGTTTGATACTACTCAGTCTAAGAAAGTACTGTGAACTTAACATTTCAGAATACTGAGATTGCACTTTTTTTGCAAGGTCAAATGAATCTAATTACAGAAACCACTATAAGACAAAAACATAACAGAAGCAAAAACGAGATTAAACTTTCTCTAAAGGCCTAAATTTGCATAATGTAAAAAATGTTTTTTAACTTTAAGTGGAATATTACATTTCTTCCTGCATTTTACAATTTGAATGACTGTTATAGAAGAAAAGTTCATTTAATTTTTTCCATATGCAGTAGAGGATGAACTTTAGTTAAATAAGCTAATTAAGGAGAATATAAATCAGTGTATTACTGAAAGAATTGAGTTTTTTCCTCCTTGTATTATAGATGGAAAAGAAGTATTGTATTCCATTAGGGCACAAGATATACTGCTAACTTTTGGGGTTATTAAAAATTCAAACTTGTTGCACGTTATTTTGTCATTTTTCGTTAGTGTGCACTTTTTGATTTGGAATCTGCTTTTCTTGTTTTTTTTTGTTTTTTTTTCAAATATTACGCAAAATTAATTGATTCGGATACGTAGACTAAACTTCGGAGTCAGTGTACTTTATTTCAGACTGGTATTTGTGAGGGAAAAAAATCTGTTTGCACTGCATATTTTACCAGCAGTTGGAGAAAGTAATGCTGGATATTGCCTGTTAGGGTTTTAAGAAAGTTACAGGTACACAATACTACAACAAGCAAGTAACCTTATCTGAAGTGCACCACATTTCACATTATGGCAGTGTTTTCATGGTGCTTTAAAGTATACATTGCTATAATAGTGTCAAAATTAGGCTGTTCCAATGCTGTACTAGCATTCTCTAAGATGGTATTTGTAAAATACAGATTTTGTTTTCCAGTATTACCAATGAGTACATGTCTAAATGGACATGTGTTGCAGTCACATAGATTTCTGTAGAATTTTGTATAGAGCTCTCTGCATGCAGTGCAAGTTGGAATAAATTTTGTTTGTACTGTTTGTGTGATGGGTTTTCAGGTTTGATGTCTGTCCGATACTAAAATCCTTTAACAGTGTAGCTCAATTTACTTGACTAGATAGTTATCTTTCATTTCAACTCAGTTATAAAATATTTAGGTATTGAAACTTTATAATTTGACTTTCAGATGTAATTCATACTTTTAATTGATAAATGTCTGGGTGACAAAATGTGGATGGTTGAATAAAATTTATTATTCACTCACTCATCATCCTTTATGTTGTGAAAAAAGAAATGTCTTAAAGTACTATGGAGACCTAGCAAATTTGTCCCATATTCAGGACATTTTTGTTTGATAATCTTATTCAAAATCTGTTGAAAATGATTAAAAAGCTCTTTTCGTTTCCAAGATATATGCATTTTTAGTCTTGATAAATCTGGGAAACTCATTAAATATGTGCAACTATGACCTAGAGTGTTGCACTCATCAAAATATATCCCTTAATAAGTTAACTCCTAATTGCAACTCACATCCATCATTTGAATAATGTGATGTTCTTCTTTTCAAAGAAGACAAAGTATTTCATCAAAATTGCCTTATGTCACAAACCTGTGTTCTGTGTCCTTGAAATATGGTTGTAAAAATAGGGATAACATAACAGACAATTAGGCAGTCACTCCATGTACATCATCAATGTGCATAATGTTTATTCATAAATAAAACTAGAAGAATTGTAAAATGGATCTTGATTGGAGCTATTTTCATGATTTCTAATGCCTTTAGAGTGATTAGGACAATGTTGTTCATATGTGTCGAAAATGATTGGAATTTTACTTTCAATAACTCAGTAGGTTTGTTGGAAGCATCAGATGTTGGGCCCACCAAACTCAAAGGCCGTTATAAATCAGGTAACTTACTCAGCGTCAAGAACAAACAAACAAGCAAACAAAGACTAAGAAGCAAGCGTTTAACATCGTTTGTCCTTGAAATTTTTGAAGGCATTATTAATATTTGATTTCCGATCATAAATGTCTTATGTTTTTACATTGTGCATTTTTTTGGTTGCATCTGAGGAACTGACCCCACTGGTCTCTGTATTGACTAAATTGTCCAGTCACTTCAGCAGTGGTGGAGCTAGGGGTATTGGTCAGAGGGGGCAGGAATGGTCTGTAGGAGCGCTTTCGACACTATCTAAGTGGAGCGCCACCACAGGTTGGCGCGGAGCGTACAGAAATTTTTTTGAGTAAAGATACTCCCTAGATAGCAGGAAATGACCCTTTCCGGGCCTTGCTAATTTGCAGATAAACGAAGAATAAATAGGTGTCATCGCCATTTTGTCAGAAAATTACACCAACAAAATGTGACAAATGTCAATAGGTAGATGAGAGCGCAATAAAAAAGTCAATAATCGTGAATAAGTAAAAAGTAGTAAAAAGCTGAAAAGGGCGCCAGCAGTCCATTTGAGTCCGTCAGGGGGGCATCCGCCCCCCCCCCTGACTGTATGGACGCTCCGCCACTGCACTTCAGATGTTTAAAGTGTAATTTCCCCCCCAAATTAAAGGTGGTACTGAAATACAACCTGTACTGATACAAGTGCTTTTTATCAAACTTAATTTTGTGCTGTCATCCTGTAATAATGATTCAATATTAAAATAGTACAGCCAAGCAATTCATTTGGTTGGCTGGTCAAGTTTGATTGCATATAATTGTAGTGAAAAGTATTACCATTGTTAAACAAACAAAAATCGTTGCAAACTTTATTGATGTTGGTTTGGTTGGCGTAATAAAATGCTTTGTAATGTTTTTATTCCTCATTGTGTTTATGCAAGTAATAATAAAATACTCCATATTTAATAATAGGTGAATGGCTGACACACATTCAACAACTAAAGGTCAGACAACTTTTCCTGAAGTATCTTTAATGTATTTCTTTTATTTTTAAGAATAGTCTGATAATGTAGCATATTGTGCTGATGTTGCATGCATTAATATTATGTCATTAATTATACTTATATTGATGCACAGAACATTCATGCAGCAACAAGTTTTGTTTAAGATTTATGTTGCTGTTTTTGATTGATGAAATTTTGGCTTTGAATAATGCAGAATTTTTGTATTTTAATTTTGTTTCCTAATTTATTATAGCTTTGAAAAGTTCACACTATATGTTTTTGCTTTATGGCTGTATATTTTAGCTGGGGGAGAAAGTGGGGGAGCTTTGTTTGACTAATACATTATTACATGCTTCATAGTATGTTTGCTTAATGAAATATTGCGTACACAATTGATATGAGAGATACACAGACACACTTATAGTTACAATCACCCAAAATATGTATTTTGGATCTGGAATCCACAAAAGATGTAAATATAATGTTGTCATATTACTGCAGAGTTAACAATCTGTTTTTGTGTCACACCTACTGCAAAATGATTTTTCTTCATGGGAGAATTTACAAAATGAACAGAATGCATATTGGCAAAGTTGCCAATTTTGACAAAACCCCCCAAAAAACAACAACATATTTAGTTATATATATATGAAACTTGTTTAAGATACTTGTGTGATGGATATTACATGTTATGTATCGGTGTGTGTGTGTGTGTGATGATTGTAAACATCATAATTTCAAAGGCAAAGCTTGAATGCGCTTGATAGATGATTTGTGGATCCACCTTAGAGGGTACAAAAACCTGGTGTATATTTGTGGTTGTCAGAGGTCATTTCAGGTCAATTATCAATAGGGGTTACAGTTTTAAAACCCTGGAAATTAGCTGAGGTCTCCAAAATTGAACTTGGATGAACTTCTTATTTAAGATGTACATCCATCTCAGTGAATACAACAATCTTAACGTTGTTAGTAGAGGTCAAAGGTTATTTTGAGGTCAATAGCCATCAATTACTGAAAATGTTGTAAACATATGCTAACAGCCAAAGGTGATAATGGATGAACTTATAGTGTGTATCTACTTTAGTGAGTACAAGGAAACATTAATATCTTGCTGCCCATGTTGGTGATTTTGTGGCAATCTTGCTGTGCAATGTTGTTATTATTTGTTCTTATAGAAAAGAGAATCACTACGCCTGTTGGCTTTCTGTTGTAATGACGTTATCATTAATTGTTTAAACATGTCTGTCATGATATTAATGCTGCTTGTTCTGATGTTTGTACAATATGCTAACTTGTATGAATAAGTTCATGGCTGAAGCGAGAGCAGCTCTCTTAAAAGGATGAATGCATACATGGATTTATAATGATAATACCAGAAGCCACTGGCTAAGTTACAAACAAGTTATCATTAGGTTTCAAGAAGCTAAGGAACTCTGAATATGTAATAAATATTGTACATTTAAAGTAGCATTTTGAAATTTGTTGACAGTTTCCCAAACTCATGAGTTATTCTCAAAACAAAGATTGCAGTTGATCACAGTGAAGACATCCTCCTGACATTTTCTCACCAGATGTAGGTTAAGAAGTGAACACTCAATGAATTAGATTTGACCCACAAACATTTCATACCCAGGACAGTTTTCATAGTAGTATTAAATGCATTTAATGGTTAAGTAAGAAATTTCAAAATATTTAGTTTCTACTCCACTACATGAAACAAGGTTAACTAATATAGGTACATACAATTTTTACCTAATAATCTTCTTCACAATGGGCAACATTTTTCCATTTTGCACAACCCCTCTTCTCCCCCTCCCCCCTCCCAGAATTAGTCAAAGTATATTTGGTCTACTTTCACCAACACCAAACACTTCAAGTTTTTAAAAGTTCAACTCAATTTCCATGTTTTTCAATTACATTCTCACATATTTTACCCTCATGTCATAGGTGTTATATAGGAGAATGGTTATCATCAATGTTAAATAGCTAAACAGTAACATTTTATAAGAATCAACTCAAACAGCTGTTTTAAACCACAGATGCACGAGCCTGTTTGAAGCAGCTCTCTGCAATTTGGTCTTGACACATCTCCCAAATATGACTTAATTTAAAACAAAATATCCTTTTTCCCCTCCCCCCAGCCCCCAAAAAAGAAGCTTATTGTACAGCTGAACAACTT
>JAIPMN010001982.1:0-14754 GCA_020650975.1 Apostichopus californicus | reverse complement strand
TGATAGTAAATAAATTTCTCATGACCCAAGTCAGGTAACTTGGTCATCAGTTATCTATAATCACATGCTATCTTGAAGTCTAACCTCTTTCTGCTGCTGAAGTAATTCTTCCTTCTCATCCTTCAATGTCTTCAGTTTGTTCTCAGCTGTATTCAATGTATGTCTGAAGTCTTTGTCTGTTGCCTTCAATGCATCTTTGCATTGTTGTCTTTCCTCCTCTGTTTTCTTCAGTCTCCCAGTCAGCTGTTGTCTTTCCTCCTCTGTTATCTTCAATGTATCTTTGAATTGTTGTCTTTCCTCCTCTGTTGTCTTGAGTCTTTGAGACAGTTGTTGTCTTTCCTCCTCTGTTATCTCTAGTCTTCCAGTGAGCTGTTGTCTTTCCTCCTCTGTTGTCTTTAGTGTTCCTTTCAGCTGTTGTCTTTCTCCCTCTGTTGCCTTCAATGTATCTTTCAATTGTTGTCTTTCCTCCTCTGTTGTATGTAGTCTTTGAGACAGTTGTTGTCTTTCATCCTCTGTTGTCTCTAGTCTTCCAGTGAGCTGTTGTCTTTTTTCCTCTGTTGCCTTCAATGCATCTTTGAAATGCTGTCTTTCCTCCTCTGTTGTCTTTAGTGTTCCTTTCAGCTGTTGTCTTTCTCCCTCTGTTGCCTTCAATGTATCTTTCAATTGTTGTCTTTCCTCCTCTGTTGTCTTTAGTCTTCCAGTGAGCTGCTGTTTTTCGTCTTTTGATTCAGTAAGTTTGTGAGAGAGTTCCTGCCTTTTGTCTTCTAATGCCTTTAGTTGATCTTTTAGTACTTTGTTGCTGGAAAACTTTGAATCTGAAACAAAGATATAAGATTGAAACATGGTTAAAGATTGTCTTCCACCCAAGAGATTTATTTATGTATATAAACACAGTTCAATGTACCTTAATAATTGCTGTACAACTTCCAGGTGACGAACTTGCACCAAATTTAGTGAGCTCACATTTTGGTCCAACTTTAGCATGTTATATGAGGTGACATTGCAAATCTTTCAATTTCCTTGGAGTTGATTTTGGCCCTGTTTCTGAGAAAATGAACAAATTCAAGGCCCTTCAATGATCCTCCAATATATCAACGATATTAAATTACAAAATTTTAAAATTAAAGGAAATTCCAATATTTTAACAATCTCGTCTGCACCTATCCCAATTCAAACTTTTGAGTATATCCCATAAGTTACAGACTTATGCAAAGATTTGATTGTAATACAAGACCTTGAACTTGCATGAAACATGTAGTGTGAAATAATTTACACTTCTGAACATCCAAATTGGATTCTCTTTAACTGGGTTTGAAGTACTTTACATGCCATTGCAGTTATTGAATTTCATGCCAACTTATTTATCAAATATTTGTATCAAATTGCTATAATTGAGGGTCATTTTTGTATCAACCATGGGTTAATTTAAGAAAGCTAACATAATTGTATATTACCTCAAATCGAATATATTCTTTTGTGTGGGCAATGCGTTTGCATGTTTTGTGAATCATAACATATTTAACTTGTGAAGCTTTCTAATAAAACATACCTTGAGCTTGTTGGTAGACATTCAATACTGTCATCAATTTACTCAGTCCTTTGTCAGAGCATGCTGTCATTATATAGTTCATGTCATCAAAAGAAACCTTCCCTGCCTCTCTGAGATAGTGGACAATCGATGAAAAGGGTGTATCACTTTTTATAATGTCCTTTGATGTCTTGGCTGGAACTTCAAAGTAGTCAAGTAGTTTCTTACAGTCATCTCTTTCAATCAATGACTCTGAGCGCATCAGGAGGTTATCAAAAGTAAAGATGTCACTCTACAAACAAAAATGGAAAACAATCAAATAAAATTACTGGTGGACTGTAGCAGACCATAAAACAAAATAGAAGTAGAAATTTGAGGCATTGAGACAGCAACATATATTCTTAGAAGGGATTTATTTTAATATGATGAAGGTGTGGATAATGTGACTGTGATTTACCTGAGTTCCTTCAACTACAATACTATATATTTATATCAGAATAAATTAAAAGTATTAAAAGCTGACAATTGGATGGATTCATTTTTAAATTGTACAGGCTCTTGCTACATGAAGCAGTATCAGTCAGATTGTTGTAGATTTATTCAAGATGCCACCAACTTAAAATTATAGTTTATTGAGCTAAACTTTATTTTCCAGCTTTAACCAATAAACACTACATTATGACCCATGATTGTGTGGGAATGTGATCATGGACGTAAATCTACTTAAAGTGACTTCTATTGTTGTCAATGTAAGTGGTTAGTAACATTAAAAACACACACAAATCACCCACTCCCTACCCCCTCCCCCAACTTACCTCTTACATTTTCCTTAGTTATGAATAGTGTTGTTTTTCATGAGTTAACGTATTAATTACTATGTTTACCATTGACGCAGTGTTGTATTTTACACAGGTTTCTACTTACAGATTCATTTATTTAAGCCTACAATCTTGCAGTAGACATGTACTGCATGAGTACACAACTTAGAAGCACTATAGGCTTAAAGATATGATTAAATGCTTCAACTTGTAAGTTGCACAGCTAAACGACATGTGCTGCAGCACAAATGCCTGAATAATCAAAGTCCATGTGCACTGTCAAGACTTCTTATAAGATTGCTGTATACACTACCTTGTATGTGAGGCTACTGCATTGTGAGCTTTACACAGCTTCATGACAAAGAATGCATGTAAAACATGTAATTATTGAAAACTGTTCGCAGTTATCAACTACTGTATAATGCTAAATCAAGTTTCCTGGGTTACTTAATCCTGTTAGACATAATTTACTAGCACATGGTGTGGCCTGGTGATATTTATAACCAGAATGCAAAAATGAATAGTGGTTTCGATGATGTAACATTCAGCTATTTTCTGCATGAATCTGACGTAATGTATAGTGAGGGTGTACAGCATACTTGATATTAGTAATACAGTGAAAAGCAGTGCGATGTTACAAACAATAAATTCACAATGACACAGGCTGTCCTGAAATGATCATTGACCTCAACAACAAGCTAACTTGTACTCAATGTGATAGATACATCAACATACTAAATATGACATCAGTCCTTGTTGAAATATTGTGTAAAACATGGTTTCACAATCTGAACCCTGGTGAACTCAAACGACCATTGACCTCCGCCCACAACATGGCTTCTTGTACTCAATGTGGTACAATTACATACCAAATATGCAATCTGTCCAAGCTTCCCTTACGATATTATATTAAGGAAGATGTGTTAGTGTGGAGAGACAGGTAAGAGGGGAGTGAAGTAAATGTTTGGCATTTGCTGACTTCAAATGACCTTTGACCTCCACCAAAGGCAATAATAGGCTCCTTTAATTTTAATATGGTACATCTACAAACCAATGAGATATGTTCTTTATTGCAATATCATGTTTACAATGTTTTCACGATTTGACCTGTTGTCCCCAAATGACATTTGACCTACACCAAAAACTTTAGGCTTCCTGTACTCAATGTGGTACGTCTACACACTAAATAAGAATTGGTCCGAGCTTCCCTTACTTGAGATATCGTGTTTACAAGGTTTTCAAATTTGGACCTCTGGTGACCCCAAAAGACCTCCACCAAAAACAATAGGCTTGTTGTACTCAATGGGGTTCGTCTAAACACTAAATATGAGGTCTGCCCATGCTTCCCTTCTTGAGATATTGGGTTTACAATGCTTCAAATTTTGACCCTTGGTGACCCCAAATGACCATTGACCTCCACAGAAAACAATAGGCTTCCTGTACTCAATGTGGTACTTCTATACATTAAATATGAGGTTTGCCCCAACTTCCTTTCTTGAGATATATATCGTGTTTCCAGGTATTGACAATTTGACCCCTGGCGACCCTAAATGACCTTTAACCTCCACAGAAAACAATAGGCTTCCCCGCTTCCTGTACTCAATGTGGTACTTCTACACATTAAATATGAGGTCTGCCCAAGCTTCCTTTCTTGAGCTATCGTGTTTACAATGTTTTCACAATTTGACCCTGGTGACCCTAAATGTTCTTTGACATCCACAGAAAACAATCTAGGCTTCTTGTGCTCAATGTGGTAAGTTTATACACCAAATATGAGGTCTGCCCAAGCTTCCTTTCTTGAGATATTGTGTTTACAAGGTTTCCACATTTTGACCCCTGGTGACCCCAAATGACCTTTGACCTCCACAGAAAACAATAGGCTTCTTGTGCTCAATGTGGTAAATCTACACACCAAATATGAAGTTGGTCCAACATTCCCTTCTTGAGATATTATGTTTACAAGCTGGGAGTCACAAACGCACACACCCACACACACATACGCCATCATGAATGCATAGGTTACGATATTCATCGAAACCAAAGAGGCCTTACATGAAGACCATTGTTCTTACACTGGTTGACATGTGGTATAAATGCTCAACAATTACATACATTACACTGTAAGCTTGGTGACGGAGCTCATAAATTGGGGTCTTCACTACAATTAAGTAATGTACTGCATATTTAGACGATTGAGCAGGATCTTGTGTATCGTCACTTGCACAAAGTGATGTCTATAATCGTTACTGTCACAAAATTGACAGGAATACACTACACAGTCCATTTTCCATTTTTGCCTCCATTTTCCTGCTTATTCCTATATGACCTTCATTATGAGTGTAGTAGAACTAAATTGTACCTTTGGAATTTCTCAGGAATTAATCCGAAATTTGTTACTTATTGTTACTTATAAGGACTACATTACACTGTGCATTACTGGAAATCATTGGCCATCAGTGAAATGAACTACTTAGAATAGAACTGACATAAGACTGTCAAATGACTCGATGCAATCCCTATTAAAGTAAAGCCTGTACTTAGCTACAACTTTCTCTCCTCAGAAGTAATGAAAAATGATTTCAATGGCATTGTGAATTTTGCAGTCTTTACTCTGTTGACAATGTGAAAATAGCACCACAAGGCTAAAGTCAAATTTTCCCTTCTTTATCTGCAATTTTGACTAATTTGCACCTAAATAAAGCACCCTACATCCCAAAATAGACGCAAGCTTGTGTCATATCATTTTATCAAGACTTTAATACTGTCATCAAATCAAGGTATCATCACTGCAGTATTTGCTATACATTTGCCCTAGTGTCGAACTAATCACTACGGCCTAAATTAAAATTAAACTATTGCCCTTACTTTTTCTTGAAATTTACCTTATTTCATGGAAAATTGCAACTCTGGTGTTCTTAACAATATTTTACATTGATTTATGTCACATTTGTATATTTGACAGCCAAAAGTATTGATTAAGGAAAACATACTTTTTTGTCTGAGCTGTATGCCTTGCAACATTCATCTCGCATCACTTTTCATAGAATTGTTGGCCTAGATTTTCATTATAGACATCATTGGCAAACAAAATAGCACTCATTGCACTATTGCGACTATTTTGCATTCACTAATACCAAATTTTGACAGCTTGTAAGCTCAGAAAATAAGAAAAAATGCTTTCCAAATTTTGGGTGTTGCTCTAATATTGCAAAGTGCAACAAGCATCATATGGCCTAAACTTTTCATAAAATTTTGCACTCACTTTTCCACCATTTTGATCTACCTCTTACCAAACAAGTAATAGTTGTGTTCTTCATAAAATTCCGCATTCACTAATACCAAATTTATAAAAATTAGCAGCTTGTAAGCTCAGAAAATAAGAAAAAATATTTGCCAAATTTTGTGTGTTGCTCTATTATTGCACTTTGCAATAAGCATCCAATGGCCTAACATTTTGAAACAAAATTTGCACTCACTTTTCCACCATTTTGATCTCCCTCGTAACAAACAAGTAATAGTTATGTTCTTAATAAAATTCCGCATTCACTAATACCAAATTTATAAAAATTAGCAGCTTGTAAGCTCAGAAAATAAGAAAAAATATTTGCCAAATGTTGTGTGTTGCTTTAATATTGCAAAGTGTAAGAAGCATCGAATGGCCTAATTTTTCATAAAATTTTGCACTCACTTTTCCACCATTTTGATCTCTCTCTTAACAAACAAGTAATAGTTGTGTTCTTAATACATTTCCGCATTCACCTATAACAATTTTGTCTATATTTGAAGCATGAAGACTGAGAAAATAAGGAAAACCAATTTCTCTTTTATGTACATTGACAGAAACACTTCCATGACAACCTTACCAGAATCAGCAAATTTCAAGGGAAAAAATGTTCTTATTTTCCTTTAAATTTGACAAAGCTGATCTCAAAACATGTAAGAGTGTCTTCTCCCCACTTGTTCGCATAGAATGATACCCAATTTGTTGAGCTTCAATCAAAGGATTGCTTTAATAAATGTGATAAATAGTCCTAATTTTTACAATAAGCCTATATATCCTGTATTAGTACTTACTGTGTGATATTCATATACTTCTCCAGTTCCAGTAACCACAAACAATCTGTTTATGTTATTATTGATCCTGATTCTCATGGAATTATCAGGAACTTTAAAAGAAGCCAAGATATGACCCCCAGAGATAGAAGAATGACCCCCAGAGATGGAAGAATGACCCCCAGAGATGGAAGAATGACCCCCAGATAGAGAGTAAACAACAACTTCTATAATCCCATCACCATACTGTATTATAAATATTAATCCTTTCTCTTCACTGACTGTTATACTCACTGCATGTCTATACTGTGTGTTTGTATATACCTGTTCTATTTCTCCCTCACTATTACACATTAAAGCTCTCCCACCATGGTCTGTACAGATAAACAGTTTGTTATTACTAACTGTTATATCAATGGGACATTCTCTTCCTATTAATGCTCCTACTACTAATCCTGTTACGGTGATTGTCTTCTTTTTTCTCAATTCTCTCGCATCTAAGACAATCACCTTATTGGATTCATATAAACCGACATAGACTAATCCATCTCTGGTTGTCATACAGTAGGCTTCACCGTTAAACGTCCCTCTCTTGACCAGACCGCCATTACTACTATCGTACAATGCTATCGTATTCATACAACACGTTAAAAACAGACGATCATCCAGTAAACAAACAGACCGCCATGATGAACCAAACTCGGTAAATTCCTTAGAATGATATGGCTCTGACGTCAATAATAACGGTTTTTCTTGAGAATCAGGATCAAATTGTAACATAAACAGATCAATAAAGCTGCATTTTGTCGTTTTGTTAAATCCAGCGAAAGCCAAACGGCCTGTGTCTAGCACGTCCAACACCGACACTTTGTAACCATATTGCACAGTGAATCGTGGTATCGTTGTATGCACTCTGTGTGTGTGGAAGGCAAAAAGTGAAAAGTTAGGTCAGGGTTGGGAGGTCGTATCCGTGGTAACGAAGAATTTACAGTTGGTTTTTAGATCGAAGAAATGTCGATGAACAGCACGTAGCCTGCGAAGTAGCCATATAGCCTAGGTAGGTCTTACAAACGGCACTAAATTCTTTAAAAAGCTGTTGATTTATGCATGGAACTACAAAGTCGTGACCTACAGTACAATAGCACTAAAGGTTCAGAGCAAATTAATCGATATGGTCATCTCGAAGATATAAGAAATGAGACGTTCAATGCCTAATAATTAGAGACTGGCCTGTAGGTCCATGACTTTAAGTATGCTGTGTAATGGCCTCAAATATGCTAGATATTAAAATATGGTCAACGTTGGTCAAAATTCTTAAACTAATTTTATTACAACCTTCGAGGAAATTTTCCTCACTAGGACATTCGGTCATTTTGTGTGTTCCTTAAAAATGTCTGAGAACAATTTGGAAAGTAAAGACCTGCAGGAAAATACTTTTCGAAAACGTCTAGCATCTATAGCGTTTTCCCTCTCCCGCATAAACGTGAGGAAAATACATGTCCGCATGAATGTATATGGCAAGCGGAGTAAAAAGTGCTAGAAATTGAAATTAATTACTGTGTGTTTACGAAATATTCATTTCACAAAATTTCTCTTACATATATATAACAACACCGACTATAGGCCTAGCTTGTTAATAGGCAGTTTCGATGAAATTGCATTGGCTATTTTTTGTTTCCTTGAACACGATTTATTTATCTTCAATATTCATCGTTATCATACGCATATACTGATGTAACGTTCTGATTCAACTTTTCCTGTGTGTTGACCACATGCATGCAGTACATTCTAATTCATTCGCATTGAGCGCCAAAAACTGAGAGAAAGTGGCACTCGGTCACAAGTTGTTAATGATGGCGCTATTCCAAAAAGCTTACTTTGTCAAAAGGCTCCGATAATGAATAATGATGGCGCTTTTAAAGTGAGCAAACTTGGTCTAAAAGTTTTCACGGGGTGACTGAATTTTTGTATTGAGTCCTTTGACATATTATAGTCAAAGAAAAACAAAGGATAAACTAGATTGCTAGTAATAATGTTTCTATAGCTAGGTTTCCAAAATATTTACCTTCAAAAACTGTAAAACTCTGAATTGTTCACTTAAAGAGTCAGTGCCACAGTGCAATCCTAAATCTTAATCCATTATTTTAAAATTATAATAACTCAACCTAAAGATGTGCTTTTATCTCCATAAAAGCAAGAAAGCACTCTTGGATGACATCGAACACGCTGTACGTGAAAGAAATGCAATGTATCTTAACATGGCCTTGAGGCCATAAAAGTCTTCACGGTGAGTTATGTGTTGTATCTGAGAAACTGATCTAATGGTCTTTGTATAAGACTAAATACGGTCCAGTAACTTCAAAGGGTAATTTCTTTAAAATGAAAAGTGATATAGACATCCAACATACGCTAAGCCTTGACATAAACCATATGTGTTATTTCCAAGGGCGATTGACCCGATGCGGGGGATCCGAGGGGACACGTGTACGTTACTCCTATTTTGTAACGAAGTACCCCGTTTCATAGATAAGAAGCCCATTTTGGACAAGTACCCTACTTTGTCATTTTCTGTTATTTAAAATAAGTCCTTCTGTTGAGACATTTAGGAAAAGTGTAAACAGGAAGTGAAATTTTGCTGATAAATTAAAGTAATCAATGGAAAGGTGCTGTATCGTTGTCGTATTAAAATAATGGAATTTGTGGCACAGAATGCAGAGAGGATCCAATTTATTGAAGATTTGAGATGACTTTGTTACCTCCTCAATGCAACGACACCGTGATGTCCTACTACCCTTCAACACTAAATCCTTTCCCGCATTTCAGGAGTTATCTGAAGAATGAACAGCCCGGTTTATTTTCAGTATACAACAGCGGTGGGCAACCTTTTTGAATGAATGGGCCAGAGAAAGGAGTGAAAAATTGACTGCTTGTATATAGGACAATGTAAAGTAAACAAATAATCAATACTTTTTTATAATGCCATGTATACTTGCCAAGTATAAACACATTTCGATCTTATGTTATTTTTTGTAAATAATAATAATACTTACGAAGTTTTTGCGCTGGCCATTTTGATATGTGGTTAATTAGTTCTACGATAATTTTATTTAATGCAGCGGGAGTCCAGATCTGCAGATAAACTTAGAAAGAAATTTAAAAAAGAAATATGACTTTCTAAAAAAAAAAAGTTATCGAGGAATATCGCAATACATACAGAGATCACCGGAACGGAATGGAGACCATTTTTGGGTAAATGTTGTGGCCTGTTTTGATGATTAACGGGCAACATTGAATTTAATATGATGGATGAAATGATGGTTTAAGTCATCCCCGATTCTAAAATCACACTGTCTACGATCAATAAAGAAGTTTACGTTACAGTTATAATTGGTTCATGCTGGATTGCGAAAAAGACGGCGAAATCGTGAGAAAATGTTTGAAGTTGCGAGAAAATGAAAAATTCATATATACGATGGTCAAAAGTGGAGATTTTCTTTAAAGAAATTTATATTTTTTTTTATCGAAAACAGGTACGTTGATTTTTTTTGGAATTCTGGTGATGCCTACATGTAAAATGGTGGCACTTAGAAAGGCTTTTGTCACCCAACAATTTCTGAAAAATACGCATTTTTTTGTGTGTAACATCAATAAATTGAATAGTAGGTGATAATTCATTCTTTCCCGTGGCATGAAAATGTTCGCTGCTCGCCCCAATGAAAAGAAACATAGGCTAATTTGAGGTTCAAATGATGCTGTAAAGGAGGTTTTATACTCTATTATGCTAAATGCTAAAGAAATGATGGTTGCTAAGTCAAAAATTGATGCAATTTGTTTTATGTATACTTGACAATTACAATGCGGTTTTTTTCGGACGCTTGTGCGGGTCAGCGGGTTTGGGTGTTAGAATGCGGGTCTAATTCCCGCGAATTGCGGGTCAGTTGGGAGCTCTGCATTTAATTTTAAACCAGAAAACGAAAAGGTTTAGACTAGTCTACCATTGCTATTCCTCTCGATTTTTTAAATTTCCAATCATATGATTTAGCGGATGTTCGGAAACACTTTTTGGCTCACCTTTGGGGGGGGGGGGCATGGCCCCCCTTGGCCCCCCTTGGATCCGCCAGTGCACTGGAGTGCTGTTTATAAAAATCAATAAATGTTTTATTTTACTTACAATGACAGACGTCTGTGTTGGACAGTTGCCGGTGAGGTACAGCTAATATTATTCGAAAGGTCTGGAATATAAAATTGTTCTTGATATAATTCGTTTCGTTTGTTATGTTGAGTCGCTGGCACGTCAACAAAGCGAGAAGTGGTAACACAGATTTCAAACTGAATACCCTTTGAGATCACTTAAAAGACAGCGAAATGCTATGACTTTGATCAGAGAATGAAACAAATTCTCAACTGAATATTAGGTAATAAACGCTGAAGTGTGGGGCACGAAAGAGAGTTGAATGCTATAGTGAAAGATGGGACAGCCTTGATCTGAACTGGTATATATAGCAAATGAATACAATAATAAATGACGCCCACTAACCCTTGACCTTTTAGATATAAACCATGTCGCGTGATGTTTGAGTCAATAATGAACTTAAAGCAGTTCGGTGAGATTTTTATTTTTGTATTACTGAACCAATTTGAGTGTAATTTAATGTTAATGGCATACTTAATAAATACATCGAATTTCCAAAACTGAAAGGAGAGGCGGGAGGGGGGGGGGGGGCTCGTAAAATCAATAAAGGTGATCTGCCTGTCTACAGACCACAGACCCTACAGTCTACAAACCATCGAGATAATCACATAACCTGATATACCCGCCCCCGCCCCCATCTCCCTCTCCCTCAATCTAACTTCCATTGAGTAAGTGGGCCACTATTATTTGTCTCTCTAACCAGTCCAACATAAGTCTGGAAATGGCGAATACAGTTATAGCGTCTTTCATTTAATTGCGGCCGATTTGTGTGGTAAACGGTCATATAGTCTTCTCTAATACTAGCGGAATATTGAAAGCTCTATGATTTCCCCGTTATTATTCAAAATAGAAACCTGACAAAATAAGTCAGTATATTTGACTATTTGGATAGGTGGGGGAGGGAGTGGGGTTGGGGATCCAGACGGGAGTAAATAGGGTGGATGAAAATATGTTCAAAATTCGGTTCATCGTGTGTGTCAGTGTACATGCATGTGAATGATGCTGAGCTTCCTGTATGAGCTACGTTCTTATATGTGTCAGCCTTAATTTGTATTCCCATTGGAACACAATTCCGGCCTCTAAATAAAATTAACATGGTAAGCCCTGTTCAGAGTATACCGGTTTTTAGGAGAAACCTTAAATATATAAATAGGCCTATATATAGTCCACTGCTTTAATATTTAAGTTCAAAAGTTCCTAGACAATACTGACATTATCTAGCACCTTTGACTAACCAAGTACTAAAGGTATTTTCGTTTTAGCTCTAGCTGGTTGTTAAATCAAACAATTCAAGTCAAACAGTCTATGTACGTCACCAAGAATTTGATTTTGTATTCAAAAAAACTGTTTTTGTGTTAAAAGATCGTTATTGTTCTCACTTAAAGTAAATATTTGAGTAGTTGGGTAGTGCTGATGATAATAAGCCTATAGGGCTACAAGGTTATTACATTCACACTGTTGTTCCAATGCAGCATGTTTAACGCAATACCCTATACATATGGCACCGTTTATGGAAAGTTCCCAACGAAGTTTCCTCATCCTGTATCTAGCAAGGCCCTTCCCACCCTGCGCGTGTACAAATGAACGCATCGCGATAAATGTTCAAAGTGACGTAGATTTCTTTTTGACATATGTTGGGGGGGGGGGGGGGATTCAGGTTATCCGCAGATTTTGAGATTAACGCGATCGAATGGGTATGAGGGGAGGGGTGCCAGAAATTTTAGACAATCGAGATAATTATTACAGCGCCAAACAATTCCAATGGGATCAAAGATCAATATCATATGTACAAAGTATGCCGGAAATGTTTTAACTTAGTAGGCGCATGGAAACCTGAGGATGTGATATTGTGTCACCTTAGAGTATAAAACTCTAAATCAGTGGTCCAAAATCATAAAATCTATAAAATAAAATAAATTATAATAGTGCATTGCAGTTATCTTAAATGATCAACTGATTGAGATGGTAGGTTGCTCTGTTGGTAAGAGGTGGATATTCCAGAAATGATCCAGATTACGGGCTCACTCACTCTACGGGTGTGTAGGCTAGGCAGGCTCCTGGTAGCGGCCTCATTATTTACTGAATAAAACATATCTGAAAGAAGATAATCAAAAACGGAATAAACTATGCAGTACATTGCTGACATGAGTGAAGAGCATTCCATAGTTACTGATATATCATAGTGAGATCATGTGTTTTAACATATGCCACATCTGCATTATTTAATACAGATGAGAATAAGGACTACGTTTTGCCTTTGTTCTCTATTTTAGGTTTCCAGTTACATGTGGCAACTTCAGGACAACTGTTGTCGATAATGCTTATGCTTTATTTCTTCATGACCAGAACCGCATTGTAATCAAAATTTGTAGGCCATTACTTGAACATTTTCGGCCTTTTTACTGTTGAGTATTATGGTACTAGATATATCCGAAAAGATTTTATGTGTAAGATCATATAGATTTAGAATACCGTTGACATATAATTAAAGTATGAATACTTTTTGGTACAGTAGTTCTCTTCATGGTATATATTTGCCTTGCATATTTTGTGTTCGTACAGTGTTCAGAAAATGATGCTACACCCCTGGGGCTCGGGTTCAAAAAGGTTAAAAAAGAAGCCAGGTAAAACTACGCAGAAAACCGGAACAATATCAGATAAAGAAGAATTCATTCTGATTTTTATAGTATAACGGTAATAGAAAATCAGACGAGAAATACTAAAGAGGTTGACCGGTAACGCCGGCTTTTTTCAGAATTTGAAATGACTGAAGGCTGTCCTGGTATGTGTTTGTAAGACCAATAATTCTTACTAAATCACCCTTGAGTGCCACAAATCGATGAAAGTCACGCAAAACGACGATAAAAACATTGTCAAACCAATGCTTGTGTGTTACAAGTATTTGAATCTTTATGGCCATTAAGCATCAACCGTGTTACACTTTTATTCACCATGTAGGCCCTTTAAATCACGCGAGAATGAGCTTCGGATCTTCATTCATACTCACCAGAGCGTAAGCGAAAATATAGTTTCAGCTTAAAACGTAACGTTAAATAAGAGAGGTACAATTTCATTAACATTTTATTAATTAATTGTTATTGGCTGCTAATTTAATTATCTTCCGCTTCATGGACTTTTTAATTATTAATTTGCATTTCCAGGTGGCCTCAGATGCAATTTGTTGCAATATAGCACACTTCAACACCCACTCCATTTTGTAAATAATTTTGCATTTTCACCTGGCCTTAGATGTAATTTGGTGCTCCAAATGAGATTTTATTCTCATTTGGAAATGAAAAAAGGAGTTTTCTGACTTGCGGAGCGGGGGGGAGGGGGCGGAATGATACTTCCGCCCCCATATTTTTCACAAAGGGGCTGGCGCCCCCAGCCCCAGGTTCCTACGCTCTTGACTCATTCATAACATACACTTTGATATTCTTTCGCTCGATCTCTACAAATATGTAACAATTTTGGCCAAAAAAATACGTCTTCATGATTTTTTTATTATCCATTAGGCATAAGTACCAAAAGAGATTAGCTTACTTAGACAGTTGAGGTAGTTTCGTTCGTTTTCTTAATGCATGCGTAATGAGGCTAAAGGTAATGGCAGTATTTAATAAGATGTTTATTGCAGAGTTAATATTGTATTAGGATAGAGTATCTACGGGGCATTATAATCTGCACGAAAACGCATATGGAAAATAACAACTGGATATTTCAATTTTTCTTGCACAGTTATTCTTCGAGGCCAAATCAGCAATTCGTTTTTGAGCAATCTTATTAATTTATGTGTGGAGTAACATTTTAACATAAAGATACCCAAAAGATGCTGGAAGAAAGGAAATGTTTAAAATAAACTTTTTCTTCAAATCTCGTGTAAGATTTTTAAAACCTCTGTTGTTATTTTCGTTTATCTCATTATAAAAACGCTCTTAATACAGATTTTGTTGTTGGAAGTTTCATTGATATTAGCATCCCTATAGCCACCTGATTTCCATGGCGTGCGCAAGGAGGCGGGTGAAGGGGGACTTTTCCCCCAACGCTATTTCTAGTCGGATGTCAGATCACTCCTCCGGGCCCAGGAGGACCTGGTGGCGCGAATACAGGGGGTGTGGGAAGTTGTACATTCCCATTCAAACTTACACAGACAATAGTTTCCGCAT
>JAIPMN010001981.1:0-34540 GCA_020650975.1 Apostichopus californicus | reverse complement strand
GGGGGGGGGGGGGTAGGGTGAGGAAAGCAGTGAACATGGGGGTGAGGGATAGGGTGAGGAAAGCAGTGAACCTGGATGAAACCAGTGAAACAGGAGGAAAGAAGTGAAATGGGAGGAAAGCAGTGTAACAGGAGGAATGTAGTGAAAGTTGGATTTTACGGGCAAGTTTCATGGTACGTTGGTGAAGAATATCTGGCTAGTAGGTTTAGTTTCATCTATTGCTCTTATTTTGAGTAGTTCAAAAGTTGAGCACTTACAGGGACTTATTTCTTTGCTGCTCATGATGCAAGTCCCAGCCCTTGGGCCACTGGTTTTGGGAGGGAGAGGTGTGGTGGAGGGGGGGCATGGTGTCTGAAGACATATGTGGCAGCTTTTTAGGCCAGTGGGCTGACATGAAAATTTATTGGAGCCTTCCTGGTTCTTCATTGTGCCATCTTTCAGCAAAATAAGGTTTATTGTGGGATAATATTGTCAATTAATAATGTGTATTAGAGCTGGTTAGTTTCATTGAATCCATTATGTGTATTAGAGCTAGTTACTTTAATATTAAATCCATAATATGTATGAAGAGCCAGCTAGTTACATTGAATTCATTATGTGTATTAGAGCTACTTAGTTTAATATTGAATTCATAATGTTTATTAAAGCTTGTTAGCTTAAAAGTTTGATATTGTCAAATCAGTCAAACTATGGATGTTGTCATTTACTCTTCAAAAGTCACATCAAAGATATGATCAGCAAATAACATGAATTTTGTAATATATCAATATTCTATAGTTACTTTTTATGCAACTGTTCTGTTCTTTTTGAAGTCACTTTGATCTGACTATCTGAACTTTTGTCTTCCATATTTATTTGAATACATTAATTATTGGCTTACATAGTAATTGCATGTTACTTGCACTGCCTAACAAAGTATGCATTGTTTTCTTATTGCTCATGTATCACATTTCTATTGTTTGCAATGATGTACCACCAAGCTTCTTTCAAGGGAATTGTTCTATAACTATGGAAATCGAAATGATAATCGTCTGTAATATTTATTCTTTCATATTGCATCAGTTTTTACCCTCTGCTGTAGAACAATTGTTTACCATTTTCATTTTGATGATTTCAATTAAAAACAACTTTTTTGTATGTTTTGTCCCGCTGAAAATACAAGTGGGATTGGACTTATGACATGTCGAAAGGAAAACCAAGTTTGGGCCCTCAAAAATTTGAGCCACGCACACAATCAATGCAGAGAAGATTGTTATGAAATCTTCTACAGTGAGAAATGTTTCCACTTGACAAACGAAGGGTTCATATTTTTAGTTTTAAATTTCAGCCTATTCCTGATGATCAAATTATTGGACAATATTTTCCTACTCTTGGAATATTTTGTTATTGTTATGCTTCTTGGAAAGCACTGAAATTTATACACTAGTCCGGAAATGGGCTTTATTCTTTCACTATTTTTAAAGAACATAAACATAGTAAACACTAAAATAAATTCATTAGCAGGACAAATTATGGGAAAAGATTATTCCCAATATGAAATGGTTTGTCGTTGGTTGTCATAAATAATGAGTTACAGTGTCATTCCACAATCAACTAGGGCAAACATACCACAAGCTCTCTCAAGGTAATTTAATATGGGCTGTGTGATTTAATGGCATCCCACACAAAAATAAAACCCATAAAGGAAATGATAGTTTTCTTGTTATTGATGAGTGTTGCTTACACACCCTTTTGTGTCAGTATGTGGGACGCCTACAAGTTCTTCCGATCTGAAAGTGTCAAATATTCCTTGCTGTTTTGTTTCCTACATGAATTGTGACTCTAATTACATCCCGACAAAAAAACAAATTCATTGTAGAGGATGGAGAGGGAGGTGGGAGGGGAGGGTTTTCTTTATTGTCTTGTCTAGACTGACTGCAGAATCTTTTATATTTGATGTACTGCTAACATTCTTTACGGAACATTCTGCTATCAAAATGTTGACGCTGAAGCAGGTCATTTTTCTTCCGAGAAAATACTTTATTTTTTAAACTTTTTTCATTAACCATAAGAATTTATTGTTTAAAAGGTTCAAAACCAATAAGAGATAAGAAAAAATAAATAGCACTGTCACAATTAAATGAATCTTTTGTTTATTATTTCTCTCACAACCAGTCACAAAGAAAGATGCAGGAAGTTTTGCTGCTACCACATTGGGATTTTTCTTCCAACCACATCAATTTTAATTTTCAACCTGTTTTGTTTTTCCCACTTCATCAGGAGACATTATTTTAATATTGGTTGATTGCAATATGCTGTAAAGGAGCTACTTTATATTCGAAGGTGGAGTCGAATTATTGTCGGTAATCTCACTGACTTCATTTCTGCAGAGAGATAACTTTATGGACTATTATGAGCCACTGTATTTTGAAGATTTCATTGACAGGAATTGTGACTCTTTACCACAGCGTTCAATTTGTGGAAATGATTCAAGCTGATAAGGAACAAATGCTGTCATAGAAACACACAAAGTACTTTTCTGTGCAGAGTGCATTGATGATAGTAATTTCGACAGAAAATATCAATTTTCGGGTTTCTCTACATGTGGTATTTCAAAGAGAACATTGTGCACATTGTGAGGTTTGCTGTCACTGATATTAAGTGAAATTTTCTTCCAACCATATGATTTCTTTTCTTAACTTGAAAGTAACTATGAGCGTGTGCAAACGTTCAAATTGATGGATGAATCAAATAAATATCACTATCGTCGCTGAAATACTGTATGTCCAATGTCTTGTAATTTACTGATCTCACTTCCTGTCAAGGCAATTGCAATTATGGCTGTTAAAAAAGAATTACTGCTATGTTATACTTGACAGGGTTTTATTGTTTTCACTATAGTGTCAAGCATAAATCAATATCTATATTAGCTTACAGGTTGCTCCATATACTTATCAAAGAGCCTTGTACAAGTAGTACTCTGGCTTTTTTACTTTAGATTGGTACCTTTATAAATGATTAAGTTGAACTTCCCTTGCCTGAGATACACAATAATCTTAGCAACACACCACTAAACAAGCAAGACAACAAAAGGGGCATTTTTATGTCAATAAAGGTTACTTTTTCAGATGTCCTTGAAGAAGCATTTACATATCAGTTCATTTCAGATCTTATTGCAAGGACAACTCATACTGTGAAACCGACCGACTTCTTTCTACATATCGCAAAACATAAACGTTGGCTCAACAACACATATGCCGACATTCTGGAACAGAATCTACACTCCAACAGAATGCGATCTTCGCTTTGAACTAATTAAGCCAAGCAGCATGTTCGAACGATATCAACGACTTTACTGCACCATGATGTTATAAATTGGTTGATGAAACAGCATTTGCAGTCTCTCATATAACTCAATTCCCATCTTTTGCTAAGCTTCTTACGCTCCTCAACGCATCAGCGCAAGCTTTTATGAGTTCACACAATGGAATGCTGCCCTCTACAGAATTTATTTGTTTTAACTGTTGCGTTGCCCAATTTAGTTTACGCTGGAGAGTACTCTCGGATTCCAAAAGAGATTCTCGCTCTTGGGATGTAAATTTTCTGCCACGTTCCTTTGGCATGTCCTGTCTTGTCAAGTGCGAGGCGTGTTGATGTGACGGATGGGGTGAGGATGAAGCACTGGCACCATTAGCCGTTTCTATGTCCATCTCAACATTTGGAAATACTGCCCTCTGTGCCTCCTGGTTGACTGCCGACGTAGACTGGTTAAACTCCCCCTCTTGGACTTGAGAATTAGCAGCTCTTGTGCTGAGAGCTGTGAATACGAGGAGAACGTCAACATGTCCTTTAATGATTCTCAAGTTACAATAACATAACGATTTTGACAAATTCTTTCAAGATTTAACTTTAATAGTGAACATGCTTTTATTTTCTGATCAGTTTCTAAGACTCTCCAACCTGAAATATGAGGTTCAAGTTTTGAAATAATAACTTGCAGAGGTATGTTTATACTATTCTTTATAAAGGAGGAGATGGTGTCAAAGATATCCAAGCCAGGTTAGAAGTTTACATTTGCAAGAAAATAATAAATAACATCCATCCAACAGGAAGATTATTGTCAAATTTCCTTCATAGTATTGCTTGACACCTACAAACCAAGCATCTGATATTTATGCTTATTTGCTAGAATTACTAAAAGGCTTGAAATCTGATCCAAATCTAAATAGAGAAATGTGATTATCAATATGAATATGAAACCTACAATAACAAAGTAATTTGGTCATATATAGACTGAATTGCAATTTACTGTTGTGACAAGGATGTGGCTAAAATATTTTGGGAGTACATATCTATTGTGACATATTTGTTGGGAGAAGTTGATGCACAGACTTCAGTTGTGGGAACAAAATTTGAAAATCTAAAACATGTACAGAACCGAGGCAACGATGGTGGAAACGTTTGCCCCCCCCTCCGCCCCCTCCTTAGCTCAAACGACGATTTACTACCACTTGTATCAACCACTTTTGACTGAAGTCGAGTGGAGTCCAATCACTGGGTCAGTAATTATTCAGACTCAAAATCAGCACAATGGCTGGCAAAAAGTATGTTACAAATCTCTGTGTCTTATTGTGTTAGAGAATCGGTGACTCTGGCTATGACTAGTAACAACACTTCTTGCACAACTACTGTACCCACATCTCTCATACTGGAATAACTTTTAAATGACTGTACGTACCTGGGTCATCCTTGGCAAGATCTGTGTCCAGTTCACTACAGGCAACACAGTAATTGCTACCATGTTTATCTTTCAGAAGAATAGTCTGTATAAAAAATTGTAAGAAAAGTTGAAAAGGTTGACAATATGACCTAATTAGCATATTAGTTTAATGACTGAACCGGCCTGAAATTAAGTTGAAATAGTGACAGCAAAGAAGAAAGAAACATTTTACTTTTAGATTTGTATTAATGTTCTTGTTCTATTGTTACATTGTGCAAGCATTTACCAAAACTGGACAAGAAAACAAATAAAAGGTTCCCAAAAATACACAAACAATGCGGGATTGTTTCCATATATGATCTAAAATAACATTTACTTATTCGGTTACTTTTATTGGAAAACAACTGATAACCTTTCTTGAATTTTGTCTTCGGATCTCATTTATTTCTTCAAATTCATTTACACAAACTTGACTGTTTCGTTCTTAAAGATTTAATGCCACTACAAATTTAGAAAAGAAAAGTGAAAAATTGTTTAAATGTTAAACTCACTCCACAAACTTCACAGGATATACCCAGCATGGTGTAACCTTTTAACAGATACTCTCCCATCAATTTACTAATCTTGTCAGCCCTTTCTCTTCTAGCCACAATAACTTTCATTTCAGCTTCAGTTGGTGGAGTCCAACCGTCATCTTCATCAGTTTCGTCTGTTATTTAAAAGAACATTTGCAAGATACAAGGATGATATATGCATTGAGCTGTTTATGAACTGAGTGACATGTTGGCTTTGTTAAAGGTCTACAGACACCTATGAACAACATTGTCCTAATCACTCTAATATACATTAGAAAGCATGAAAATAGCTGCAACTCCCATTAAAATCCATCAAAGATTGACCATTTTACCAGTATTTTTTTAATTCTAGTTTTATCTATGACTAAACAATTGCTTAAAATATATTTTATTGTCTTCTTTTGAAAAGAGGAAGATCATATTATTGAAATGATATATGTGGGCTTTTAGTTAGGGGTTAACTAAGGCCTAAAATCAAGAAATTTTAATGCGCCCAATACTCTGTGTCATAGTTTGAACATATTTAATATATTTCCCAGATTTATCAAAGCTTCAAATGTGCGTTTTTGGAAACGAAAAGAGCTTTTCGAAAAATTTCAAACTGATTTTGAATGTGATTATCACACACAAAAAAAGTACTGAGCATTGGGCAAATTGGCTAGGTGTACACAGTACTATAAAAGTATTTAAGACTTTCTCACCAAAAAAAAACCGTGTGGGGCTGGTAATCTGACCTAAATTGAACAAGGTGTAACAGCACTGTTAGACACCACCATCGATCCCTGTCAATACTACAGAGTATACACCAGTGCTAGTAGCAGAACGCATAAAGTACTGTATTGCAGCTAGTAGCCTACGACGCGTGTTGTTATTTCGCAAATCAGTGTTACTGAACACTTTTGTAGAAAAGGCAGATATATACACAGAAAACATATTAGTATGCCCTTATTATGGGCGAATTAACTGATACCGCTTGACTTAGGCAGTCAATGATTCCATCAGTGTGCGTTACATTTGTTCAAATGTGTTTGCAATTACACGTCAGAGGATCTCTACCGTACCTGACTTTCTATATCGGCACCAAGCGAATGCATACTTGGGTAGTACTGCAAGCTTACAGCGAAATTACACACAAAGCTTGCTACCGTTTGTACAGTAATTAGAGCACTAGTGTACAGTCAATACATACAGCTATGGTCAATACCCACAGAAGTGTGTACATAGCAGCGATGGACATCTCAGGCGCAGCTACAGATAACAAGGTGTCACTTTTCATAACTGTCTGCATAATTGTGTAGAGACAAAAAGAAAAATCCACTTGCAGGAAAAAGAAAGTTAACTTTTTTTAGAGGACGACAGGCGGTTTGGGGCGAGTCTTTGTTCCCTTTAAGGTATATTTACATATTTTCATATGTGCCAATCTAAACTATAAACTAAGTTTTTTGGGTGGTTTTAGTATTTCTACTATATCCCAACATATCTATAAATATCATTCATACCTAATGCATGATCATACTGATTTCAGGAACTCAAAACCCACACAAATTTGAGATATTTTATTACAGAAAGCCTGACTATACATAAGGGTGAGCATAAGGTGTGATTTTCCTCCCCCAAGAACATTACTGCCACAGTATCAACCAAGTTTTAGGTTTGAAGGTCAACAAAGTTTCATGGATATGACGACCCAATAAGGATGTTTAAAGGTAACTTAGTTACACGTATGTACGTGATTCGGTGAAATTGGTGAATCACTTACAAGTGGAAACTGGTTCTAAGATGAGTCAGTATCATACTGTAGTTACTGATTAGCCTAGATTAGAATTTCGTGATTCTGGTACATGCAATAAAAGTACTATTGAAAAAATAGAACGTTATCTTAAGTTGTACATCACTTTCAAGATTCAGTAAGAATTACCTTGGACGTTCATTTTCAATTCCTGACGATAGTACGCTTCGATAGTAGCGCTTTAAATTTTGTTTCGCTAAACTGAGTCAAGTAGGCTACAGTTGACAGGCCTAGTTGACACTAATTTAAGTGACTCGGTGCGCTCGTGATTCGGCCTGGGATTGTGGCGTGTTGTGAGTCAGTCAAGGTTTACCTTACCTATTACGGCATTGAGTGTTTCAAGCTTGTCTCCACCATACACCAGGGTGTATGCAAAGTAGAGAATGAAATCCTGATGTTAGACCGATTGCAGGATTAACCGTGTCTAAGCATTTACCAACAAATTGCTAAAAAAGATTGAGAGAGAGAACTAAAACAAGAAACTAATTAAGGTTCAACTAATAAACCAAAACATTGTATGTAAATAAACATTTTGGATTTGCTGTGCAAGTTACTCATTTTATAAAAATGTTATTTGCAACTTCATGGTTAGGCTATAACCTGCAGTAATATGCTGACAAAATATATTTTGTCAATCAAAATATATAGTTATCATTTTGTTGTTACAACATTGATTACTTGTTATAGCACATTATTTAAATGTTTGTTTATAGCAAATATGAAACCTGCATATATTTGGTCGCCTAAGTCATTTGTTAGTGTAAATTATCAACATATTTTTTCATAACCCATAATTAATTCTTTATTAAAAATCATTCGGCATGCAATAGTTTATTTCTTATTACCGTGATTTATTATTGACGATGCATTGCTCTGAACATATGCACGTATGGCCTATGCTGTGTTATTCCTGCACTATTTAATAATTCAAACAGTAGATTTAAGTTTTCTATGCAAGTTAAATAATGGACTGTCTCGAATAATTTAACGTGATTTGCGCATCGTTCTACTTTATGCGTTGTTATATTAGACATCCAACGTATACTTACTTCGATAGTTTAATTACTTCTCTGCACACATATGCAATTGTCTTACATTGTTGTTTTAGGTATAGTCATGTTTTCACTTCATATGTGAACAAAGTCCAGCTACAATCAACGTTAAACGTAGTCATATTAATCCGAGAAATACATCACTTCTACTTTGGTAGAAAAATGAATAATTTCTAACAAAACTAACACTAACAATGCACTTTCTGCATTTGCATGGTGTCATTGTGGTTTCCGCATGATAGATCTAATATTGTTCAGATTCATATCAAAAGCACGCGACTTGTTCATACGGAAACCTGTAACGAATCAGAGAGCTGCAATTATATCATGTATAAATATCATTTCAAACCAGCACTTACATGTTTCTAACTCTACTGTAAAAGCAGTAAAAATGACTCAAACAGACAGAACCATTCATTAATGAATAAATTATGCTCCCGTTTTTGTTTAATCATTTACTGAAGTTGGTGCTCTTATAGCGTGGCCAATAGTACTAGAGACGGACTTTAATCTGAAAGGACAATTTATCGATCGACCGATGTTTACAAAGTTAGCACTAGCCTGCGTTGCTAGTCCTCGTTTTATAATTTTGCATGCAATTTTATAGTTCGTTCAATGATTGAAAGTTAGCCAAGGAGAGTGAGGAATCTGTGTCACAATAACGCTACTACAGTACTCATTGTCACACCATATAAACACATACCACAGCGACATTCACTAATTCACTATAACTGTAACCCTGCGGCATCTGTTGTACGATATTACACAGGGCCTGGTATAAATTGTTTACAATCAAAATTGGAAGTAAAATGGCAGACGCGGAGTCACTTGTCGAAGGCGGAACATCATCGTCGAACTCCTCGGAATGTAGATGTAATTCTCACAGCGATGGATCTAGTAGAATAACTGAAGACTTTGATTTAAAAAAGTCAGGATGGCTGATGAAGAAAAGTATGTTTTCGAGAAAGTGGAAAAAGAAATGGTTTAGCCTCGACGGCACTGAGCTCGTTTATGGAGAAACAGCTGAGGTACTTACACTTACAGAGTACATATTACTAAGGGATATTAGCTTAGGCTTTCGTACATTTAATAGTTATATAATACTGTTTCTTTACGTTCGTTTTTTTGTCAGTAACCTACACATTAAAACTAATTGTAAGGCATAGACCCAGATAACATTTAATCCGGTATAAAGCAGCTTCAGTCATAACACAAAATATGTACCATAATTAATCGTGGTCTACGTTTGTAATGTATACATATGCTAATCTTATATATTATAACAAGAAAGCTAGTCTAACTTTAGAGGCACTTGTATTCAAAGTTTTTGGCTTGACCATATAGTCTTCACTTTCATTATGGTGCGACCTTCCAGCCTGCCTGCCCGTATCCTCCTCTTCATACTCTCTTAAAAGCAGGGGGTAGGAGCCGGGGGGCACTGGGGGCATGTGCCTTCCCCCACTTTTTCCAAAGTGGCAAATTTGCCCTACTGGCAAATAAAATGTGCCCCTTTGATGAAGAACTGTCTTTTAGATATTTTAAGCCTAAAGTTGTTAATTTTAATATTTTATTTTAATTATTTATTTTTAGTCCATACATGCTATTTTTAAAATGGTATCCCATATCTTTTTGTAGCATGGTTAACAATATAAACAATCTCAATAAATAGTATTGATAGCATACTGACACATCACATATATTTAAGTATTGTGGCCGGTGTGTATCGGTTTATAGCATATCGAGTGGTGGTTGTGGAATGAGAAAGTGCCCCTCTGATGTTGTGCCCCCCCACTTTTTGGAAGCTTCCTACCCCCCTGCTTAAAAGTCATGAACAATATATCTTACATTCTCAGAACAGATCTATTACAAACCTGTGATTGACATCAATTTTCATGTGTAATTTCAATATGTAATTGTTGCATTTACCTCCACAAAACCCAGTTTGATTTCTGAATATGATTACTTGGAGCCTCCAACCAACTCCCCCCCCCCTCCCCTTCCTCCACAAATTAAGTTTTGCTATTGGCAAATGCTGTTTGGAAAACTGTAACATATGGGTTTAGTTGGAAAACAGAGCAATTCCTGCACTTGGGCTAAGGTCACGTTACAATTTGTTTTAGATATATCCATTTTTGAACAATAAATTAGTAGTATTTAAAATAAATAAATTAGTGCTTGAATTCTGGAGGATGCCATTGATAATGTGTGTATTTTGTTTATCATTTATAAGCTTATCATATTGAAACTTCAATAGTAAGGTTCTGTTCACAAAAGACAGAGTTTACTATACAGTATGAATCTTAATAAATTTGTCTAGATACCAACGTGACCATTTTGCACATGTATGTATTATTTTTGTATACAATGTCAGCTTCACTATTCCCATACTTGCAGTCCATTAATTAGTTTGTTGTACTAATTATAAAACAAGATCATTTACTGCAATTTTTTTTATGGCTTTGTTTTAATTTAAAAGCAAAACGGAAGAATATATTAACAGAGCAATTAGTTATGCATCCCATTCTGAAGTTGCTCAAATTGATGCCTTTCATAATGGCCTATAAAAATATCTGTTACACTTTAAGCAAGTTTTCCTAAGTACTGTCAAATTATTGTAACAATGTACACCTTTCCCCTAGCCCTTTTCCCCAAAAAACAAAACAAAAATGAGCAAATTGATGTTTTCATTTATCAACTAGTCGATACTTGACAGAAGCTGGTTTTGAAATAATTCTAAGGATATTCCTTTAAGAAAAAGTTTGCTATAAAATAACATAAAAAACTGAGAAAGTCAAATGTCGTGTAGTCGTTATCTGGAAACTATTTAGTCTCTCCTATTTTAATCAAACAGATGAACAAGAAGTTTAAGGTACCACTGAGTGGCACAGGAATTGCCAACTGCCAGATAGATGAGAAGACAAATACATTCAAATTGAAACCAAGAGGAAGAAGGAGAACATTGATTGTACAAGCAGGCAGCCAATCGGATCAACAGGAGTGGATGGAAGCTATCTGCTTCGCCAAAGCAGCCAGTCACGACAAGGGTAACAGTCTTTGCGTTGTTCAGTGACACTCCACGGTGCCCGTACAGCAGCACTTTTTTTTTCCACAACAACATTTTTTGTGTTGCTAATTTAGCACTGATCTTTTGATACTGTACGTCTAATTTAGCACTCTGGAATGAGTGCAGTTTGATATCAAGATCTCAAATTTAGTTCAGAGGTAGTCGATGTTACTACATGTTACATATATGTACTTGTCAGCTGCAATATATTTCTTCTCACTTTTGAAACTCGGCATTGCCCCACTTTCTTTTTGCCAACTGCCAGGGATATTGTATACTGTATATATATATGTGTGTTTTTTTTTTTTTTTTTTTTATTGTCGGTGGAGAAGGTTTCAATATATATGTAAATCAATCTATTTCTACGTGTATGCATGCATGAATAATTATATTTAGTAAGTAATTAATATTTTCTTAAAATTGCAGTGTATGCAGCAAAGCTGAAATCGTATTAAAAGTTGCGTCAAAATGTGAGCGAGAGAAAGTATTTCGCATCGAGTCAAAATTTAAGTGCCTGATCGTTTGATACGTCTCGAATATTTTTTTTTCTCCAAATTCCTTTCTTCTTATGTGTTAAATTATATATTTAACCTGTTCTCTTCTGTTAGCATGTGCCTAAGATTGCAACTAAATGAAATTTGTGTGCTATCTTTTCTATTGATAATTTTGAATCTAGTAGCAAGAATATATATTGAAATGTATTTTTTGTGGGGCGGGGTGGGGGGGGGGGTTAGGAAGATCTAAGGCTCTGGTTCTGACCTAGTACTTGCAAACTATAGTGAACATCACTAGAAAAGCATGGTCACTCCTCTCCATTTGACACACCCCTATAATACAACCCATTCAATTTACCTGGATGAGGCTTCCTACCATAATGGCAGCATTTGAGGTAGAGTTTATCAGTTCAGGTATTAAACTCTGTAGGGATTATAGACTGAATCAAACCTGCTGTGGCTGTGTTTGTAGAAACCCATTATCAAGATACTGTAATCTTTGATATTGGGGGATAGCACAGTTCTGTACAGGTTGTAAATCAAATGGCAACTGGAGAAATTGTCTCGTTTTCTGAGGCATAAAATCCTCCTTTTTAAAATGCTAATTCTGTACATCATGTATGTAAAGTATGTAAAGTGGAATTTACAGCTTTTGGTTTAAGCTTCAGTGTTGCCTACAAGGTCTGTACTGTGATGCTAAGTTGCATAGCATTGTAATTTGCATGGATGCACAAGGACACAAGCTGTGGCCAGAAACCTAAAGTTCTGAATTTAAAAGGTACTTTTGTTATTGTAAACCATACCCAAAGGCTTAGTTTCAATACAGGGTGCTTTGACAATGTCTCTCCTACTCTGTGGTAGCCAATGACAATTACCATAAGATTTCTGATCCAAGTTTGGCATGCAGTGTGGAATGCTATCAATGCTTGTGCAAACTTGCCCAATAACTTGTCAATACTGGAGTAACTGGACTCTGTGTACATTGTTCCATTGGAATGTTAGCCAATCATCCTTAGGCTGTTTAGTGTTTACACTGTACAGTCAACGAGAGGTTACTAGATGCACAACCAATGACAACACAGTTATCTAAACTGTCAGTAGCGAGATCTATCTAGTTTGCTGTTTACTAAACGAATGAATGAAATAATGATGTACAAAGGATAATTTGATAGCTGATGGCAGATTTGTCAGGAAGACAAATAAATAAAAGAAAAGCAAATCCACATTACCACTATACTAGGAAAGAGGAACCCAACTATCATCTTTAGTGTGTATGAAAGAGATCTTTGAGAAGAACAACTTCCCTAAACAGGGTTATAAACAGCTAACAAAAATCTTGTTCCCTAAATGAGAGATAGTATCCTAATTATGTAAAAGTCCAGTCTGGGAGCTTTCATTTTGTAACTTTCTGTGATGTCATAGTGCCACAAGGATCTAAAACCGTCTTCATACGTTGAAGGTAAAATGCTAACAGCGGTGACACGATTGACACCTGTGCTAAGGTTAGGTTTATATGTTTAACAGCCTGTACAATATAATACATTCAGTAATGGCAAAACCTATCTTCTTTCTACAGATTATATAAAACATTGTAAAAAAGAAAGAAAATTAAGTACAGCACAAGTAGCTCAATGATGTCGTATTTTAGACTTGATCAAGCCTTCAGCCATGTGTGTGTGTGACATGACATTGAATTGTGACATCTCCCAAATGGAATATGATTTTTTCATAGCTGTATTGGGGAAGCTGTCAATGACAGTTACCTCTATCACATTGACCAATGATAATGGTTAGGTTTGTGTCGCCTTTAAAAGCTCATTTTCAAGTACACATAATGGCTGGTGTTGCAAGGATGTTTCCCTTGTTGGATGTAAAAGATTTCAAGCTAAAATACTAGAGAAAAAATGTATGTTGTTACTTCTTATGCAATTTGATGATGCCATTGCACTCTGTTGCCAGATACATATGATAAGATTCCACCAAACTTTAATCAATTTCATACTCTCCGATTTGAAACCAATGATATCAGGATGTGGCTTCAACTATGAGGTGCCAAAAAAATGAACAATAAACAGTTTACGTGACTAACTTCTGCTCTAGGAAAAACAATCCCTTTCCTCTTTACAACCATAATAATGCAACTAAAGGGGTTTCTAAGTTTGTCAGATCTGCATGTAAGCTAATCACACATATAGTTAGGATATTTCATTTCCTCTTTCAATTTCATATATTATCAGGTGTTTTGTTTTACCTCCCTTTATGTATTGGTTTTGTTTAATTGAATTTAAAATTGAGCAAATCCAATGTGTAATATATTTAGTAGTGCTTTATATCATCAGATCAGAACAGTTTAAAATGTCATCATCAAATAATGTAAACTTCATTTTGTAGATTGGATCTTAACGCAGGAAAAAATGTAGTGTTTTCACATTTTCCAGTTACCAGGGTAACAGTTTGGGGCAATTGCTGAATAGTTCTCGTCGTAAGATACCGAAATTTATTCCAATTTTCCTCTTTGTAAGAATACGGAAAATTCCAAGGTTTTGTCTATCAAAGCTACTGCATGCATTCTGCTACTTGATCAGATAAATCATTCGTTGAAATAAAGTAAGACAAGCCTTATCAAAGATCAGAAACAGCTCTAGTTTGGTGATATATTTGGCTTTATATAGTACACCTTTGATGTGCCTCTAGAGTACAAAGTCCCTCAATTTCACATTTTCATCATTCTGTGATCACACACCGTGGACAAGTTTGTCTTATTAAAAAATTTTCCCATAACTATTATATATCGCTGGGATACGTCTAACAAGTCTGTTTGGTGAGGGATGGCAACGACACGTAATTACGCAACTGTAGGTGAAAGTACGCTGGATTCGTTAAAGATTGGCTTTAGTGACCATAAGATGCATAAATCTGAGATGTACATACGGTAGTTAACCCTAGAGTGATGAAGTCTCCTTATTCCATGTGTTTCAGTGGCTTATATATGTTTTTCATGTTTTTATAATCATCAAAATATACAATTTTTTTTCTTTTTGCTTTGTAGAAATAAATTTATAGGATGGAACATTATAATTTGTTACTAGTTTGGCGCCATGTATAACTGAAAAGTGTTTATGAACTTGATAAAAGCTTTTGTAAATTACAAAGAGCTTTTTCAAATGAATCCAAAGGTGGTTGCATCTGTTAGGTTTTGGTTCTATAGAATTTCAAACTCTCTACACCTTGTAAAGTGTTGATAGGTGAGAGTCGGCCTTCAATATTTTACTAGTAGCCATTAGGTACGGTTCCTTTCATTCCAAGCCATCGTGTTTCTTTGTGAATGTACTTTTAAATGTGTCATAATCTCTAATTCAAAACACACACAAAGGCGTGATCATCTGCCCATAAACAGACCTCAAAATTATTCCCAAAATTTTGCCAAAATGTCAAGTAATTTACAACTCGGCCTGACTAGTGATTGAAAATTCTGTTTTGGACAGAATTCCGACTGGCATGAGAAACATGAACTTATAGTACAGTATATCTAAGTTTTACAGCAGCAATTCACTCGCTGATCGTTAATAATGTCTCCCTGACACGAGGGTAGCATGCAGGATATTGCATCCTGGTTTGCTAAACTCTTTCAATGAAGGAATCTGTGACGCAGAGCTGAAGTCAAATTATTTGAGCATATTTCTCTCTTATATGGTGAGCGCCTGAATGCAAAATATAAAGCATGCCAGAATTTTGGACAGGTCCCATTACTATTTGAAGTACTAACAAGTAATAATAATAATCAGGCAAGTTTTTTTTATGATACTTAAGCTACCACGAATGTGGGAGAAACCCGCAAGGGCTTATGGATTACAACTTTCGTGTCGGGTGGCTTCCAATTCAACATTTTATAACTCAAATTTGGAATCTTTTCAATTTAGAAAGTTATTTCAGATGTGAAAACTGTAGATTGCTCCTGGATGAAAAACCCAGCTTAGCACTCAATAGGAAAACATAAGACTTAACTCAGTTAACTGTAATGATGACATTTGAAGTTTCACAGAACATGTTTTGGCTTAGCTACTAAACTTTTTTAAACAATGGAGTAACATTAATTAAGATTTTAGGCCTGTCCCTGAGAAGATGTCATATTATTAGTTATGATAATTATAAATCATTAAATGAGCATTCCAGAGTTGTGGGACAATAAGTTCAGTCCGTTTCATATTACAGACTGGTTGAATCAGTGGTTAATATTCACTTAACCATACTGTCATCTTAATTTTTTACCAGCCTACCAGGAAAGAATTTTTAATTTGTATTTGATTTGTAAAACAGAAATTCAGAGCAAAACTTGCCCTTGATGAATTTTTGTATAAAATACTGGAAATGTTCTTATTTTGTTTGGATCAAACTCCTACATATACATATGTAGAAAGTTCTTTGTAATTTCAAGTAAATTTTTACCAGATTTTTCGGGAAGAGGACATTTTTGGTGACAGGAGAGCAACTCAAGCGTGACAAACATATTAATTGCACTCTCATGATGGAGCAGTAGTAGCAGGACCAACGATTGATTGACCACTTGTTAGATTCCTGCATGGCAGTGCACACAACCACTCACGTGTTATCCATTAAGTGACCAAATTTAAAATCCTCATTCCTCTCCATATTTATCTAAGTATCACACTATTTCGTATTTGCATCTGTGTGGTAATTTTGTACACCGTTAGAACTTAGGAGACATTTTGAATTAAGTCAAATCATTTTTTGCGGTATTACGGTATACATGTTAAAGTCCATGGTATGAGGAAATAATGTACTCTAGAAACAAATCAACAGAGGACATGGAAATTAACCTTTCAGTACTAAAATCAGTAACTAATAGTTAAGGTTCTATCCTGTTTAACTAATTATGCTTTATAGTCGGTTTTGAATAATCATAACAAAAGATGGAAAGTTAGAGGGTTCAAAATCATCACTCCCTTCAAGATAGTCTTTCTTAATTAAGTGAAGGAATTTTTTTTGTGCCATTTTTTTTTTTTAAATATTCTTTAAGCTCATTACACTTGAACTTTAATGGGTGTTTAGCGAAGAGAGGTGGACGGAAGAGTGTATGATTGCTTCCTTTTGGGAACACCCACTACATGTTTTGAAAACACCCACTACAGGTTTTTAAGATATGTATTAAAACTAAAACGTTATCTAGGAGTGCATGTGTTACAGAGATGTTTCCTTGTTATCTCTGCATACAATACAAAGAGGAACTATTTGTCGGTATGTTTATGCAATGTAGAGAGGAAGGGAAGTTTTGAGAAATGTTGAACTGTAAATAGTAACCAAACGTTGCCAACACTGTATCTTGTGCCATCCCGTACAGAGCAAGGCTTAGAAAGGTTTCCCTACACGGTTAAACATCGAGAATGCTGCACTCGAATCGAATATTTTGCCAACAATTTTCGGACAAAGTCTCTACAAAATAGATTTGCTCTTTAATTGAATGAACTTTTTTGTCAAGTGAAATATTGAGGATAGGATAGTAGGTGTTTAGTGAAGGAAACAGGAACAGAAAGGAAAAGTCTTTAGCTGGATTTATGACATCTAATCTTGTGACCAGGCAAGTCATGGGGTCAGACAGTAAAAGGTCTGATAAACTTTGGAGGAAAGGTCACTTGGTGTTTCAGAATAACGGTATCCAGTTCTTGAAAGGTTTTGGGGGTTTTCCATTGATAGGTATGAGCTGATGAAAAAAATCTTTAATGTAAAAGGACATTCCAGTGATAATATCAACATTATGAATGGAAAGAGTGTAGACACATTAGAAAAGATGCCCGATGCTCCTAACTAACCAGATGGTAGTCACAGATGTACCGACGTATGCAGTTAGCTCAGTTGGACTCGAAAAAGGCAAATCAAATACAAAAACGATTCTCAATTTTTTGCTCAAAATTGACAAATTTTCTTGGAAGAGAACAGACAGGAGGAAAGGGAAGGAGAGAGAGGGAGGGGGGTAATTGTTACTCAATGCTTCTATGTAGTTCACAACCAGTTGGATCTCTTTAATGTACTGAGTGAATTGGCACTAATGGGCGAATGAAATGCCAGCAGTGCATTTTTTTGTTACTTTCAGGAAACATTCAACATAGTTGCTTGGCCTCACATTTCCTAATTTGGCCCCTAGATCTGGTGGGCTTCAGGTTTAGCTTCCTTCTTAGTCACGAAGGCTTGTTTCTACCCTCGGTAGGGCAAGATTGGTACTGTCTTTATTTTCTTTTTTTGTTTATTTTGATTCCTTGCCAGAGGCAAAAGGAATCTATGCAGTTGTGATGGCGTGTGTGTATGTGTGTGTAGGTGACACTTGCTTGTAAACACCGTAACTCAAAAAGGGAATTGTGGATTAACTTCATACTTGGTATGTGAATCCGTCTTAGTGAGTACAAGAAGCAATTTATTTTCTGTGAAGTTCAATGGTCATTTGGGGTCAATAGATGTCAGAGTCTGAAAACTTTGTGAATAAGATAACTCAAAAAGTACATCTTTGTTGAACTTCATAGATGTTATGCAGATTCAGCTTGTTGAGTACAAGAACCCAATTGAAATTGGTGCAGGTCAAAGTTCATTTGCGGTCAACCGTTATATGAAAGTCTGAAATCTTGTAAACACAAGAATTACATCGTGAGTGCAAGAATCCTATAGAAATTGGTAAAGGTCAATGGTTACATGATGTCAACAGGTATCAAATTCTGAAAACCTTTACACATGATAAATGTTTTAGTAAGTGCTTCTCACTTTATTCTTGGACAAGTTTAAATCACTTGCTCTACAGTACATTAGTCAAATAGTCACAGTATTTTGAAATTTGAGCAAATTGTAAGGCAAGAAATCAAAAAGTTAAATGGCTTCCTGGGTTTTGTTGTTGTTTTTTGGGGGGCTCATTTCCTTTCATGTACTGCTGGTGTAAATGTAAATGTGCAGTGGAGCTGAATATTGTTGTTGTTCAAAGCACATTCAAGGAGTTGTAAAAGAACTTGTAAATGCAGAATCTTGGGTTGATTACATCTGTACAAACTTTTATCCTATGTTCCTTTACTCAATGTATACTTTTATGAACATTATTAAACATTTATTGATGGTTGGATTTTTGGTTTGAGAGCTGCTTGCACAGTCAACTTTACAAAAAGTAATCCATTCTGCTGTGAAATGAAATGGTGCCTTTTGTTCGCTTAAAAAAGAATTGATTTATTTCACTAAACAATGTACAACGACGTGTGAAATTGTTCTCTATTCCTCATAGAGGCAGGACTATTCAAGAGTTGTTGAAATTTGTTCAATTTCCAGTCGTATTTTCAGCTTTATCAATGTTAAAAGCTTTTCACTCATTTACCGACAGAAAACTAGTTGTTGCATGGGTAGGTGTTATCGACAGAAATGTGTTACAAGAGTACACGACAACTCTTTTTATTCTGTATTTGTAAACAGTATCACTGTTATCAGTGGTTAAAAATGTTGTGAAAGTTATCTCAATTATTTAGGTGTTTTTAGTTCAATTCCATTATTTATTTGCAGACGACTTTTGACTGCGTCTTCAAGTTTCTGTGTCATGTCAAGTATGTTCTTGGCAGAATTTGAAAATTGAATTTTCCATTCTCTCAGTAACAGTTTGTCGTTCTGCTTGGAGGAGGGAGGGATTAGGTGGGGGGGGGGGTAAGGAGGGAGGCAGGCAATTGATTACTATTTAGATTATTATTGTAGAGGGCTAAGCCAAGGCACTTGGCTTGAATTTTATGGTTGTTTGTATATTTTCACTTCACCATGCTCCAGTGGTAATGGATTTGAGACTGACTTGTTAGTATGAAGTCCAACTTTCCTTTCATTTATCCAGGTCATTTATGATGTCATTCCATTGATCTCTTTGAATTCAGTCATTAAGAGATAAAAATTAAAAAAATTAAGAACAATGACAACTGCTTCAACATTGGGAAGTTTACAGCCAATTTCAACTCAATTGTGACTCAAAAAAACTTTTCTATCACAAAAAGGATATTTTTCCAAATCATTGTTGAACTGAAAGCGAGGTAAAAATTTCTATCGTATTTTTTTAAAAAGCGTTAAGATGTTAAAACGAACATCAGTGCAGTTGAAACAGGAATGTACAAATAATTTCAATAATATATGATGCTGGAGTAATTTTGTACAGTATCTATAAAAAAGAATTTTATCAATATGAAACAATAAATTGTAGTCAACAAGATAATCGAATTTTGTTTGTATTTATTGTTGATCAATCCCTTCAAGCATACAGAGAACCAACATATGAGCTCAATAGTGTACTCACAACTTTGAACCTCAACACACAAGCTCTATGGAGTATATTTGTGTACTACTGTAGCAATATATGTACTCCACTGTACTCACAAGTTTATACCTCAATACACAAGCTCTATGGAGTATATTTGTGTACAAGCTCTATGGAGTATATTTTTATACAAACAACATATGTACTCCAGTGTACTCACAAGTTAATACCTCAATGCACAAGCTCTATGGAGTATATTTTTATACAAGCAACATATGTACTCCACTGTACTCACAAGTTTATACCTCAATACACAAGCTCTATGGAGTATATTTTTATACAAACATCATATGTACTCCAGTGTACTCACAAGTTAATACCTAAATGCACAAGCTCTATGGAGTATATTTTTATACAAGCAACATATGTACTCCACTGTACTCACAAGTTTATACCTCGATACACAAGCTCTATGGAGTATATTTGTGCACAAGCTCTATGGAGTATATTTTTATACAAGCAACATATGTACTCCAGTGTACTCACAAGTTAATACCTCAATGCACAAGCTCTATGGAGTATATTTGTGTACTACTGTAGCAATGTATGTACTCCACTGTACTCACAAGTTTATACCTCAATACACAAGCTCTATGGAGTATATTGCACACAAGCTCTATGGAGTATATTTGTTAACAAGCTCTAAGAGTATATTTGCATACAAAGCATCATTTGTACTGGAAGTCTACTCACAATTTTATAACCTCAACAAGCAAGTTCTATGGAGCATATTTGGATACATGTTGAATATGCAGAGAATCAGCATACAGGGTTATAAAAATTGTATGTACTCTTGTGTACTCGCCAAGTTTATACCGTAATATAAATACACAAGTTGCATAGAGTATAATTGCCAAGAAAACAATGGAGCATGTGACAAGGGGTGTAATGTAATTTTCCTTTCGTATACGAAACCAAAGGCGTATCTAGTTTTAATTTCCTTGAATATTCTGGTGCCTGTGACATAGTGTTGCCAAATGTGACACGGTGTGATGGTTTAAATGAATGCTGTTAGTTTCAACAAGTACGTCCTCATTACAGAAAGTCTACAATGAATTGAGCCCTGTAATCGAGTGATGAACATGTTATAACTCTGCAGAGATACTAGTTCGTACGATACAACTCTTTGGCAATGATCAACAAATTTGGGATTTGCTTCTAATGTGAATTTTAACACTCAAATGTTGAGAAGTTTTATAAAACACAGTATAACTCTAAAAATAATATGCTAGAAACTCAAATTAATGGTCACCATTTGCAAAATTTATACAAATATTTTATGGGCAACTTCAACATATTTCCTGTCACTATGATAACTTAATTATTTTAATGAATATTCAAATTTGAAATTTACTACTCGATGTGTGTGAATAACTTGAATTTCAATGTACAGTCATAACTCACTCGAAATTTCATTTCCCAGGTATACACCTAAATGATATATAAATTGCCCTAAAATAAATTGCCTTATATAGAAAATTACCCTAAACCTGCAATAGATTTTAAAGTTCCTGATCAGTTGCTTCTTTTAGCACAGAGAGAAATATGAATACCGATTCTGCTGCAGGTAAGATGGGAGACTTTATTTTGTAATAATAATAATCAGCAGTTATTTTAACGACGCTAGAGCGACCACAAATGTGGGGGAAACCATGATCCTGGTTGCTTTTCTCTTCAAAGTGGTTAATATTTCCAGTTGTAAATAAATCACAGCTTACGTTCAAGCATACTGTATGTCTACGCACCAAGGCCAACCCAGGTTCAAATTTAATTTATTCAGGGCATTTAAATTTTAAACAAAGTTTGGATATCTCCTGAGGTACTTGTAAAGATCCAGATAACAGTACATGTCATTCTAGGACATTTCTGGGGACATCTTTAATACAGGGACGGGACATGAAATCCAGAGTGGGGAGGGAGGGGGGGGGGAGAGACTGTCCTGGAAAATCAGGGATGTCTGATCATCACCTTATGGAAGGGCAAAATGGATATGAGACAATCTACTCACAATTTTCCCTCAACTCTTTCTCTATCAAATGTTTTAAGAAACCACTAGATGGCTTCAATATCTCTTGCCAAAATTTGGGAAGAGGTTTGCCAACCTTTAACAATTTTCCTTCCGCAAACATTACTATTTTGACATTTTCAATGCGCAGTTCTTGGCTCGATAAACTCGTCTCGGCAGGCAGGTTGGCCGTTGTGTACACAAGAAGAAAAAGGTAGTAAAAAAAAAGAAGAATTGAGCTACGAACTAGAAGCAGGATATTAAATGTTAGCTTTGATAATGAACAAGTAATTGGAAAATTACAATTCAAACTGTTCGATCCACGTGACTTGCAGTCTGTTTCATAAAGAAATCATGAGAGAAGATTAAAAATCTTGAAAGGCTCAAAATTGCAAGTATTGTATGAGCGATCATTTTAATTTTAAATACAAAATCCTTTCTTCCTTCAATGGTGAGAATCTTATTCAGTACCCAAAAAGTATCGTTTATAACCGTTGGCATAAAATTTCTGGATTTTCTTGGCAGAGAATATAAATTTGGATCCTGTGTGGATAAACAGGTTATTGAATGTCACATGTTTGATTGCTTCCATAGACAGGAAACTATTTCAACCATACAAACTACACACACCTTACTTTCGTAAGCATGATCAAAACACTAACTGTATGTAGCCTACAGATAACAGTGTGCTATTTTTGGGGAAAAGGTTTGTACAGCTCAGTGAACAACTATCGGAACTCTTCCGACAACTTAACCTTGTAAGTGACTGTCTTTAAAAAAAAAAAAAATTATTGTTAGCAAACCAATATATTTTCAATACATTTTGAATATAGATTAGCAGATACGTAGTAATATCGATCACAAAGTAATCCACTGAAATCAAGTACACATTGGGCATCATACGAATAAAAGATATAAAAATTAGACAAAATTTTATCTTGCAATGCAACAGTGAATAAAAAAACTGGAGACTTAAAAGGCTACATTTGACATTGCCACATTCTGGTAGGCTGCCAAAGCCCACCATTAATGGAAAGATGCTACAATTCACCTAACATCAAAACATGTTTGTTTAAGACTCCAGGTTAGTCTTCTAAACTTAACTTGGTCAGAAAAATGACATATCAACTGGAAAGAAAAAAACGGGCTTTCAGTTTACCCTGTGTCTTTCATAACTTGCTTCATACAGGTGATATATAGACACCAACCACCATTACCGAAACTAGATGCTAGGTATGAATATCTGCAGTTATTCAATCCAGCTTCCTCTGTGTGGCAAACCACTTTTCTACTTTTCTTTTTGTTCTCAGGGCAGTGGTTATCTCTCAACATACTGTTTAGATTACATTACCACGAACAGCTATGAAAAACTATCTGCGACATTCGACAGCTGCTTGAAAATTCTGAACAGCGTCTTCACATGTCAATTCCGTTTCCTGATAGACTGCCCTTTGATCAATTAGGTCTACTAGATACAAATCAAAGTCTTAGAGAAATATTTCAATACAACTTCCTGCATTGGCAGGTTAGTTTGCTGGCTAATGTACTCATGTTTCTGGCATTCTCCCTCAAATTATTACTCAGGCAACGATTAAATTTGTGTGCACAAACTATCAACGGTATTGTTCCCCACTTAAGGTGATTTGGGTCAAGTTGAATTCCAGTTAGCAATTATTATGTTGTACGTGTGGTAGCTGCCACTTACACTATACCCACAGTGGAAATGGTGTGACCAAGTAGTAAAACTATCGCTAAGTGCTGCATGTTATTTAGCATAGTTATACTTACTCATAGTCCCAAAGCAAATGTGTGGATTTTATTCTCATCCTGCCCCATCATGCCAAATCATCACAGCGTGCTAATTATTTACCTTTTTCTAGTTTCATTCGATCAGCTCATTAGATCCCGAATTCAATTGACGAAGGTATCAATCCTCCATGATTTCCTAATTGTTAATAAAACAGCGAACCTACTCTTGAAACGTGCTGATTCAAACAGAAACATGTCATTTCTGTGAAACCGAGAAATACTGGAAAAAACTAGCTACTACCCTCCACATCTGTATCCTGTATAGTGTGCTCGCTGATAGATACATTATCAGAAACAAGTATAAAAAGGGATACTCCAGTGATAGACAATGTGACTGTTATATAGAAAAGAAAAACATTCCACACTGTGAGTTGGATACCCCCATCTCAATATCTGGACCCTAAACTCAAGATATGGTTGATTGATTGATTGAATGGAACTTATTTTGACTGAGATATTGTTCTTACAAGATTTTCAGGGTTTGAATTCTGATGACTTTAAACGACCTTTGACCTACACCAAATTGTGCAAAATTTTTACACTAAATAAGACGTTCATACCTTGCGTATATGAGCTCCTATGTTATTCCAGTTCTGGAGATACAGCATATTTGAGATTTTCACATTTTGCCCTCTGCTGACCCCAAATGACCTTTGACCTCCGTTCATCTTGTACTCATTACATGGAAGCCACATGCAAAATATGAGAGCCAATGAAGTTCCCATCTGGAGGTATCGTGTTTACAAGGATTTCAAGTTTGGACCCCTCGTGACCTTAAAAGAACTCTACACCCAATTGTGCAAGACTTGTACACTACATAAGGCTATCCTACTATGCAAAATGAGCAACTTTGATGCTCAGGTCCCGGAGAAAGGGTGTTTACAAGCTAGGGCGTCACACACACACACACACATGAATACACCTACCAAATTTAGTGCATAGGTTACTTCCCTGCCTATGGAAGTAACCAAAATTCATATCTTCAACATACAACATGCTATGAGGATGTGGTTTGGATCTAAAGATGCATAAATTTACAGCATTTTTATTAATGGAAGATCGTCAGCTACCGGACTGTCCCTTTAATCACAAATTCTCGATGATCGACTAGTTTTGGAAGACTGCCAGCATTTCTGGATAGTTGATTTGATGTTATTAAATTACATGTTACCATGCTTCATATCACTCACAGGTGCCTTGTTGTCAGATTAACAGCAGCTAGGTATGTTTGACTCCCGTTCGCAGCAGCCGCATTAATATGACCTCTGGAATGCCCTGTACTTTCTGATAGGAGCATCAACACGGGTATAGTCCAGGCCTACAGCAATTTAATGGCAGATGTAAGATGCAAGCAACTAGTCCACACGATTAACTTAATGGAATATATGAAATGTACAGGAAATAAACAAGCCTTGCCGATTTTCTATACGTGAATATGCATGAGTACCATATACTGAACTTGGGTGTACAATTTGAGATATCACAGAGGCCAAAAGTTCACACAGCAGAAGTCCTCAACACCATAAAACAGTAGAAGATAAACGGAATGCAGGCTTGCAGTTTTGTAAGCGTTCCTTAGTCACTAATACCCAAACCTGAGGCAAACTTGATCCAACTTCAAGAGGTGTAACAAAACAAGACCTTTCGTCCAGTTTGAAATGACCTTAACAGATTATGTAAAAAATGGAGTGAATCCTGTCAAGCCATATTACATATCTCTCTGTCCCAAATCCCAATGTTTTGCTTTATCTAGTCTTTGCTTGGAGTCCCTGACCTCAGATGGTACCTGTTGATGGGATGTCCACGTCTTACTTTCTCCGCGACTTCCGGGTTTTTGGTGGTTCTCGATTCTGGCGTCTCTTCTAATCTTTTCTTGAGAGGAGTCAGCGAAGTTGCCAGTAAGGCTTCGTCCGGGAGAGGTTTTTGCAAGACTCTGTATGTGTAGCTACCGGCCATTGAGTTTGACAATGACAGAGCATCTTTCAGTCTGGACACTTTGTCCTCCATTGCTGGTAAAGACTGGAATAATCAAAAGATAGTAAATGAACCAGTGTGATATCCAGGGGCGGAGGAAGTGGGGGGTTCAACAATCTGGAGGGGCACAAACATCGAGGGGCATGTGATTTTGGTTTGAGGTGGGCAAACCACAAACTTACATGAAACTATCCAACAAAGTATATCCCCTGTGTCTTCTATACTATACACATCTTCCAGGATTTGAATACTTTTCAACAAAAGGATATTTCTTAAATTAGTTGAAAACAAAATTAATGAAAAAAGGACTTTTTTTAAACAAAATGGAGCACTTGTAATTTATCAAATGGGTTCCTTGCGAGATTTTTCACAAAATGGGGAGGGCATTTGTCCCTGGCTCCACCACCCCCTGTTGATATCATATGTTATGACCGAGATTAGGTTCACAACAATAGGGAAGATTCCTTAGATTTACAGAAGAGAAACGACTTGAAGTGTAAACTGAATTCTATCGGGGAGCTGTTTCCTACAAATTGTAAGCATCATAGCCACTACAAATTTTAAATGGTCTTCTGAGACGAAAAAGTTATGTTCTGTATTAACCAAAATCAGGTCGTCGGGAGGAGAACTAGTTGTTTACATCAATTTCAAATTGCAATTGTAATTAAACAAACAAACCCAAATAAGTAAAATAATAAACCTCTGTTATGGTCCTGCTAATAATGTTGTGGAGATATAATGATGTCTGTTCTTCACTGCAGCCGCCCTCAACGTTAACAATAATCCATTGTTTTATAAATTCTAATAACTCAACCCAAACATGTTCCTATGCGAAATACATCAGAGAGCACCATTGGATGATATTAAACACCATATTTTCCTTGACAAATTAATAATGAAATGTAAACATGTCATTCCAGGCCATAAAATCTTACTTTTACGATGAACTGACCTAATTGGCCGTGATTTAGACTTAATAGTTCAGTCACTTATATCTATGAACAGCAATGTGTTTCTTAAATTTTTAATGGTATATAACATATTCAATTTTAATTTTGTTCCTAAATTCACCCCTTAAATAATGGGGACATAATAATGACATTAGTGTCGCCTCACAAACGACCCTCTTGGTTTTGAAATGTCACAGATAGTAAATGAAGTGTTTGGGTTTATTCCATAGGTGTATAATTTAAATAGTAAATACATACATCAACTTGCATTTCAAGGACACAACAAGAAAGGAAATATCTCATTGCATGGAAAAGGTATTACCTGTTTCCATGTTCACTTATAAGTTAAAAGACTTTAGCAAGTCAAATGACATGTGACAGCAAGAAATTACAACTTTGGCAATTTTTCTGTTTTCTTTTGCACATTACTTCTAAGGGATAATGTTTGCAATGCTGTTTAACAAAACCCCCCGCCTGCCATGATGCATTCTTTTCAAATTTTATGATGCACCTAAGAAATACAGATTTCATGTAGCTATGCAATTTTATAATTTTTTGGCTAGTTTACCTGAAATTGATCAAGGACACAGGTGTGTGTCTGATAGCACAAATCCTTACAATGGAATAGAAAACTGTGGAATTTTACATAGGAATGATATATCTTGTAGGTGCTGTTACATCACAGCAACGCTCACCTTAGAAGATGATTCAAATCCTTTACAGGAGGCTTCTAGTTTTCCCCTATGCCTCACAAGTTCTACAAGAAATAAAACAACATGATAAGATATCACTAAATTTCAAAAGTCATGTCAAGAAAGGAAAGACAATACAACGATATATTAATTAAATATGAAATAAATACTGACTAGGATCAAGGAAATGGACACCTCAAAATAAATGTCTTTCAGTTAAAGATGTTGGTTACATTACAACTTATTATTTCTCTTGCCATACGGTATGCTTCAAGATAAGGATTTTGTTTTGCCCCTTGAGGTTGTGATGGTAAAGGAGACGATATTGTCTGCACGGTACCCACGCATTTAAACAAATAAAATACCAAACTTTTTCTACACCAGAACACGACTAACAGTTTTACTGTGAAGCCTACACACTAGAATGATGACCAAATGCTTAGATATCTAAAGTAAGCCTAACATTTGTAACTCTTGCAATTTTGTAGCCTAGCCCCTTTTGTTCCTTTTTGTTTTGGATGAGGGATATTGAAGAGCCATGAACACTAAAGATGACATGATGAAGCTTAGTTGAGGTGTTTCCTTTTCCTTACTTTATCCATTTTCCGTACCCTGTGTGAACCATGGGTCTGTTGCTTCTCAAATTCCCAACACTTAGGCATTGACCCTACACAATTTCATAGAAGATAGTATCTATTCTAATTAGCATATATATTTTAATTGGGACACTTCATTTGCTATTGAAGTTAATCTTAAGGGAAACTACTGGCTTCTGGAGACTTTTTGGATGAACAGGAAAGCTTGAAAATGCAAACATAATTATTTGCGGGAATGTGATTCCAACCAGTGACTTCTGGGATACAAGGCCTGGGCTCCTTAAACCGAGCTATCCAGCTTTTGGTTGCTGGCGATCCCAAGTTTTAACCATGGTGGGGAGTGCCGGGCCGATTTCATTGTATTCACGTAATAACGTGTAACCAGAGATTATGATACAGTTCTACTGTACACCAGAAAGTAATAGGTAAGTGATTATTCAAGAGAAATTTCTGAGTTTTGCGTATATCTTTTGAATGGTGAATTAACGACAGGCAACCGACAAGGGAATCGTAGACAAAGTTAACAGAGCAGCAAAATTATTGGCCAAGTATAGGATTCTATCTAGCACCCTCAGTTATAGAACAACTCAGTGTTACCATCTGGCTTGTATTGTTCAGGTCACTGATATAAATTCTCCAGGATAACATATGTATTTTCCTAGAGGTTCTAACCTTCAGTATCATTCCAACGGAGTAAAATATGATATGGAAATATGGTACCGTTTGTATTTTGACCATTTATTACCATATGAAGTAGGGTTAAACTTTAAGAATTTGAGATGAGAAAGATGCTAGAGAAGTTTGTTGCACGACAATTACTTACCCTTCTCATCTAACGGTAACCTCTGGGTCGACGATGGCTTGTTATCAGGAGCCTGCATAGAAAATACCTAAAAAAACAAAATTAAAACATAAAATTTTATAATAATCATAAAATTAAATCTTTCTCTAAACATGTTATATATGTATTTTTAGGGGTTTGAATTAAAGAATTGGATGGTGGAGGGGGTGGGAGGGGAGGGCAGTAAGAAGGGAAGGAAAGTGCATGGAGAGGCAAGTGACAGTGTTATAATAATAGTTGAACTAAACATGTCACTAATTATGAATATGTGATATATAGTATGTCCAGTGAATTTTCTCACTGTCGTTTGTTTAGCTTCACACTTCAATAGTTAAATACTCTGTTACGGTTGGATAACATCAACCATTGCTTGATATCACTAAGAGTTCTGTGATTGGCTGGCTCTTAATCTGGCTCTCAAATCCTGTAAAACCCACTACAAATTATTTTTGGTGATCCAACTGTAGGTCAGTTTAACGACCCGCAGTTTGAGGACTTTCCAGTCAGTTGACAATAGGGCTTGTTTATCCTATTATATAAATATATATTGTAAAATATCCTTTATTGGTTTACCATACATCTTGTATGACTTTGTCTTGGTTTCTTACATAACCTCTGCCAAACTTACGCTTGATTTCCGCTTCGCTTTCATCAACTTTGCTAACTGCCTCGCTGTCTGTGGTGGTATCATCTTCCTCTTGCCACTCGTCTCTACGATCAGATCGTCCAACTCGACGATCTTCTCGTCCATCTTCTCCTTCAGGCTCGAATCCACCGGATCAAAATCTGGCAGCGAGAAAGGATATATGTAGTGAAACGTGGAGCACCCACGATTGATTTTTTCTTTCTTTGGAGTGCTAAAATGTAGTAAGTGTGCATGTTGCCAACACTAATGAACATGATGCATGTTGCCAACACTAATGCACATGATGCATGTTGACAATAATAGCTGAGAAATGTTGCTATAAGACCTTGCCAATCTTGACAAGTTTTACTACTTCTTAAGCAAAGATACCAAAAACTTTAATGACAAAATTGACAAAAACTTTCATCAGAACTGGCCCCAAAAAATTTTACAAAGTTCAAATAATGGTCACATATTGTAAACATATGCTACTGCCACCCACAAAAGGGTTTTCTCTTACTGGCACATCGTTATTGTCTTTAGAAGTTTACAACCTGTAACCCCAGACCCCCCTGCATTGGAGTCCACTTGAACACCAGGGCTAGCCCCCTCCTTTATAAGCATCCTTCATTGGCCCTTGGCCATTCCATGTAGGTTCAGCCTCTATCTAAATCAGTCAGGGGATTTTAGAAGTTGTTGTCCTCCCACCTTTGGAATCCTGTGCACACCACTGACTGAGCATCCATAACAAAAGCTAAATACAGTGCATGAGTGCAACTCAACATTGCTGCCATGCATTGAAAATGTTTTCCAAGCTGAAAGAACATCTATAGAAGAACTGTAAGAAATTTCAACATGTATCCTTTAATGGCACAGCATAGTTATCTGCCTAGACCTTTACAATGTTGTTGTTGACACTGTGTCCTTTTCCACGTTATTTCCAGGTCCTGCAGAGTGCAGAACCAAGTTGTAGAAACTTCACTAACTGTACTCCAAGTAGTGCATGCATGGTATGCATAAAGCCACTTACTCTTATGGTGCACCTAGGGTGCCATAAGTCCTGAAATTGACATATGTTGGATCAATTGGCAAATGTCAGTTTCTCTTGCTCTCATTTAAAAAATTGTTGTATGTACCAGTAATCAATATCTGATTATTTCTCCACAAATGAGTTTCTCTTTTTGTGATTGGCTCATTCAAATTCTAGGGTTCTGATTGGAAGAAATCTGCATATGTTGGATAAATTGGCACATGTCAGTTTCTCTTGCTCTCATTTTAAAAAATTGTTGTATGTACCAGTATAAATCAATATCTGACCATTTTCCCACAAATAAGTTGCTCTTGTTCTCATTGGCTCATTCAAATTCTAGGGTTCTGATTGGAAGCAATCTGCATTATATGTTGCATTAAATTGACATCTGTCAGTTCCTTGAAATCTCATTTCGGGACTCAGTCACACATCAATCCATAATGATTTTGAGTGGAAGAAACTGTCATATGTTATATAAATCAACATATGACGATTTAAATTGGCATCTGTCAGTTCCCTGCAATCTCATTGGAGGACTCTGTAATATGTCAATGTTGAACATTCTTGATTGGAAGACACTGTCATATGTGAAAGAAATTGACATGTATCAAAATTAATTCACATCTGTCAATTTAATTTGACATCTTTCGATTTCAGGATTTACGGCACGCTATTGGCACACCATACAAATTTCTAAAGTCATTCATACTAGGATGCTCAGGATTTTACGTAATCGTGTCTGGTCAGACCACATTCCTCCTGTACACATACCTATGGTAGAATTATCCTCTTCCGCAACTTCACTCCAAGTCTTTTGATCGATGGAAACATTCTCATGAATTGCACTGCTATAAATCTGTAAAGACAAAGGATAGAAATAAGTTGAATAGTTTCTTTTCTAAATTCCTAACAATAGATTTTAAAATAGCCTACATTCATATATTTAAAATTAAATCATGTTAATAAATGTTATTCATCAGAGTTCAATATAGCCTTCAATATCTGTTTGACTCAAATATACTGAGCTATGGTCTTTGTGGGACTACACAGAAACACATTTGCATAGCATTCATTGCTCCTTCTGCAAACTTTTTTTGCACATTTGGCGATAAAGGAGAAAGTTAAGGACAACTATAAGTTTATCATTAATTTCATAAAACATATCAAGACTTTCCATCAAACATTTAATTACTTCATTTTCAAATGGGCACTGGTGTAATATGGCAAAGAACAACAGTGCTAGGCCTAGTATTTGGTTGCTTATGCTTTGTTCAGGATAAAGTAATTAGGCCCCAGGGCTAACATCAATTCAAGGCTTTGAAGGATGCTCTTTTAAGGATCTCTTGTTCTGTGATACAGCATTCACCAAGTATAGGCCCATACTGGAAAGTACTTTGACCATATGCCAAAGAAATATGCCAAGGTGGATGTGGTTTTGTTCTGTATTTGTACGCCACACTATCTAAGCGGAGCGCCACCATCGGTTGGCGCGGAGCGTACAAAAAATTTGTTGGTCATAATGCCTCCCAGATCGCAGGAAATGGCACTTCCCAGACCATATAACTTACATCTGTAATTGTATATTTGGAGGTTTCGTGTAATGAAAATTTGGGTGAAATCATCATGCGTAACGGGGATAATAATATATTAGTACCACCCTGGAACACATCACATGACCCTCCATGCATGGTACCCGCGTACGCGCGTATTTACTGTGTGAAAGTTTCTCCAGATTTATTAAACTCGATGGTCTGAACCATGTTGCGTCACTTGCACTGTTGCGGCTGAATTTTCCTCCACGCTTACGTGATACGCCACGCCAACTGTCATACTTTTTCCTGGGGCAGTAATGTACGCCGTACGCCAAATTTGTTGGCGTACATTTCCATACGCCAAAGATCTTTGTGTGAAAGGTCGTACTTTCCAGTATGGGTATAGGCTAGGCACAACTACAAAACTGCCTCGCGTAACGTAGACCTAGTTTATCGCTGCATGATCGAAACCTTACCTCTTCAAACCTTTTCTGCAACCGTTCACCCAGCTCATCATCATTGACATCTGTGAAAACTGTTTTCAGGCAGACCCTTCTGTTAGCCTGTTCAATGTTAGATTTACTACAGCAGCAAATTATGGTGTTACTCTTCTTCAGTTCATCACTATTTTCACTTTCCATACTTGACATATTAACGTTAGTCTAGTCCTTAACTGGTATAACCTAGGTTAATGTAGTAACTAGTACTACTTTAGCTTAATGACCTCAGTACTACTACTAAGTACTAGCGTAACTCTGTCATTAGACCAGCTGGTTATTTTGTGCCACTTGCAACACCAACTAGTATTTACATTTTCCCAAGATAGAGGCTACATTGATATTTATTGGTAAAAGTAGGAGACAATGATACAACGGACAGTGACAGGTTAGGCTAAGTTAGACCATATCCTAATTAGCAGTCTGTAAAGTAAGTTAGGCTTAACGTTGGTTGAACCTAACGAAGCAACTGTCTTGAAATTGAAGTTGAACAGCGCATCCGAACAAGAACATTACAAATTTCAGTTTCAAAACTAGCGGTCACTGCGCTTAGTTTTGTGTTACAAATTTTATTATATCGACGTCTTATATGATAGAACTTGCAACGGCAAACCGAGGACAGGAACGCTGAAATTAATTGGATAGTTGAATAGGTTCTTGGGCGATACGCATTAGCCAATGATATAGACCATAAGCTTAGGCGGCCGATAGGCGGGTTGTTTACCATTCAGTAAACCATATTACAATGTTCCCGCCACCTGTACCATCGATGAAATATACGGTGTAGCATACACACCATACAAGTCGAATAATTTGAGTAATATAATGTTCAGATATACGTGAGAACATGTTGTCCTACCCTACGCTACAAAGACTTGAAATTAGTCCTAATGGCTTAAAGACCTCAATTTATTTTGACAATTAATATTAACTGACACAAGCAGCAAATATATTCTCTGGGTGTCAAAAAGTGACGGGGGGACTTGTTATTTATGATAATAATTTAGGCTTACATTGAAATATGTAATGACACTTCAGGGGCGGATCCAGGATTTTGAGAAAGGGGGGGCCGACATCCCGATGGTAGCACTTTAGTGATCTGCGTCCTGGGGGAGGGGTCTAGGGGGAGGGGTTGTCCCCCTACCCTTTGAATTTTTTTGTTAATTGTGAGTGCTTAGATACAAAATGGTGAAACATTTCGCCAAAAACTAGAAAAACCAGAAACGTTTCAGACACGCTTTTTTTGTGCACATATTTTTAACTCGGGGGCGCGAATTACTATCTAAGCGGAGCGCCACCATCGGTTGGCGCGCAGCGTACAAGAAAATTTCGGGTTTTGATACCCCCCACATCACCGGAAATGGCACTTCTCGGGCTTGAAATGACCAACCAAATGTACACTTTTGCCCGAGAACCAAGAATTTCCCAATAGTTTTTTTTCATCCATAACCTTTTTGAAGATTGTCACCAGTCACATATCCTGTTCGACCTCATAGCATCTCCTGTGGATCATTGCTTTTTGTATAGGTGATTCTACGTCGCGGCCCACAATACTCGTAAGCACCATTTTTCAAGTTTTTAAGCCCATTATTTGTTCAGAATTTGAAAATTCACAATTCTCGTGAATAAATTCACTTCCAAAAATGTTGCACAAAATTTCATCTATGGACACCAATATAGAAAAACCTCCTAACAGACCGGTCAAAATTGCACGAGTAGAGGGAAGTATGATGAAGAATGGTGGTCCTGAGGGAATTTTCGAAAATTCAGACACAGTTAATTTATTGGTGAACAAATATTAAACCTCTTATAACGGCTACTATAAAACTTCGTTGAAGGAAATTAAAATATACCAGATATTTCCGGAACCGAGCACTACGCACATCTACAGATTTGAGGCTGTTCATCCCGGAACGCAATTTTCATGCTCACTTATATGATGTGATATCTGCAGTTTGCTTTAAAAATTCGAATAATTGAA
>JAIPMN010001980.1:0-25182 GCA_020650975.1 Apostichopus californicus | reverse complement strand
ACGGTGTTGCTACAGTCCAGCAAATCATCATCCCCACAAGGGTTAGAATCACATTCATCAATATCTGATGGAACAAATCAATCAATCAATGAAAACAGAGTGAGTATTTTTTCATGTGACTCAAGTATCATTCCCAGCGCCTTCTTTCTTGTGTGAACGTTGTTTTCCCTCTTTAATCCTAAAATGGATGGTGTCTATTATGGGGTTACTGATTTACCTCTTGCATACTTATTAAATGACATCGTGATGTGACGTCATTTACTACAGTACGCCGTCATTGTGAAGCACGCGATCTGGCAGAAGTTTATTTATCATCGTTGGGCACAGACAATCGCCTCTCACCTGCACTTATTTAACCATTCTTAATTCTTAAGCCTTATGTATTTAAGAAGCTGTCCTGTTACCCCATTAACTTTCTCACCCATTAAAGCCGCGTGGAAACCTGCTACTAATTCGTGAATAGACTTACTATTACTTTGATATGCTATGTCCTTTCTTTCTTTATACCTGGAGAAAACCGAAGTGGTCTTTTCTATTCCTTCAAAGAGGATCTTCTGTATCTACCGACTCCCAGTTTAAAGTTACAAAGTGGGCTGTGTTGGATCCATCTATTCGTGACTCGTCGAACATATATTTTATCTAACTACGCGCCGCGACGCATTCCTAATATATTATTTCTAATAATAAAGACAACACGACGACGTTGATGTTCATCAGTTTGATGCCAAGTTTACAGATAAGTTATTAAATCTAGTTAATTGGCTCCTTAAGTCACTTTTAACATTTTAATTACCCTTGCTCATTTATGTAACTCTTTCGTTTTACGTTCAATCTTTCGCACGTTTGATGAGTAGAGTTTTAGAATATTGTTTTATTCATTTATATAGTCCGTTCATACCTCGTCCATCTTTTCCTGTATTATGCCTCGACACTCCGAGAAACTCTTTCTACCGGAATAAGAATTCTTTATACGTATATTCCATGACAGTGTCATTTAGTTTTCTTCAAAGACGTACAGACATAGTGCTCTCGGGAGAACTATACCGGAATCAGTACACAAATTGTTCTTATTAATGGATCGTTACATGTATTACGGTATATTTTAAAGCACAGTATCATTATATCTTAAATACATTGTATACATTGAAAATGATAGTTAGGAGAAACGGAAACATATTCAGGATAAATGGAAATTTCATTAACGTGCGTTCAACCAAACGATTGATAATTCATTGGCTATAACTTTACCGTTACAATAGAATCCATCGCCTAAAAATCCACCGTTGCATTCGCACAGGTAGCTTGCTTCAAAGTTAGTGCAAGTAGCATTGGGATGACAAACGTCTTCGCTGCATTCATCGACATCTGAAAAAAAACATGCCAGGAAATGGAAAACATTTAGAAGGGTCGCAAACTAACTTCGTTAATGAGAAAATGGACGGGGACATCAAGGACGTCTATCAGCAATCATTTGTGCTTCCAATCCTTAACATTTAAACTCTGGCTACGGACCTGGCGTCAATCGCAGTCCAGATATAGTGCTCACTCTCTCCTCTCTCTTAAACCGGGCCACTTAAACCCCTCCGTTAGGCAAAGATATACCTTTTATAAGTATACCTTTTGTATAGCTTTTTCTAATGACGTATTTTTCCCCTTTAAGTTACTGTTAAGATTTGCCATGATAATCAGGCCTGGCAAGAGGAGGTTCAGGGTGGGTAGGGGGTTAAAGCCCCGCGGCCAGGGATCATTTAGGGTGCCTGGGAAAACACGACACTGGTAAAGGGAATTTTAAATGTTGATAACAAACTTAAAATGGAAAGACCAAACAGGACCCGGTGATGTCATTGTCCATGCGGCCCGCCCTGGCTCTCGACGTCTCTGATGATATATTAGTGCACTAATAACGATACAATTGTTGTTTTCATGTTTGAGCTACCATTACAAAAGCAACCAATAATGCAATAACAATTTACAAACCCTAAGAGAAGAGCATCTATGTTTAACCACAACTTCGATAGCGTAGAAGATGATCTTTTAGACTATTTGAAATAAAAAGTTGAATCAATTGAACATTTGCAATTATATGACCTCTATAAGTAGCTGGTATCGTGTACAGGATACGACTGACCTTTACATGTACCATTCACCTCCTCGTAACCCTCTAAGCACTGGCAGTAGTAACTCGATTGGTTCCTTACGCAAACATACTCTCCCATGTCACAATCATGTAGTCCAGCCTCACAAGCGTCAACGACTGCATGCATGGAAACACAGCCATTGCGTTAAAATAAAATTAGCATTTTGTACATGCAAAATGACAAATTCATGCTTAATTAATTAATCGACCGTAAAAGAAATGTATGATATGTTGAATAGTAAACTAAATTAGTTTCGAAAGTATTAATGTACGGAACGAATTAAGTTCTCCTATTTCATCATTTATCCCTTAATAATAATTCCCAATCGTTATGTTCCTAATGTTATCGTAACAAACGTTCTATTCAAATCCACTATTTAGTATCTTGATAGAAAATGAAATTCTGAAACTTTTTCCTTTTATTTAGAAATAGTCATTGACCAAAAAACATAACGTCTTTGACAACATTTTTTCCATTACAATACTAGTAATATTATTATGATATTATTAATAATAAACAAATCAACGGCAACCGTTTGCTATGTTAACGGATATCAATTTGAAATGTTCTCATAACTTTAGGAAATTTACGCAAATATGTGGAAACAGTGTTTAATCATGTCTTTCATAGGGTTCTGTATAGCCATGAATGTTTTCGTTAACAATTATTACAGAAACCTACATGTGCACTCGTATCCATTGCCGACGAACCCATCTTGACAGACACAAACATAGCTTTCGTCTCCATTTATGCAATCAGCAAAAGTGTGACAGGGGCTGTTTTCGCAGTAGCTAACTGAACACGTCTGCATTTCCCCACTACCGGTCCAGCCAGGATTACAAGTGCAACTGTAGCCACCGTTATTGTCATGGCAGGTAGCATGGGTATCACAGTCATGTGTATCTTCCTCACACTCATTTACGTCTGTGAGATAGAGATGATATAAGAACATTAGGTTCGTTTCTAACTGCATTAACGCCGGTGCCTTCCAATAATAAGGTCCCCAGTTCGAGTCACTCCAAGATTAATGTATGTCGTCCAGTTACAGAGTTGATGACATTTGACAATTCTTAATCATGGACGTTAAATATGAATCTAAGAGACTGACTTCGGTCAGTTTGCGGCTTTGATAATCCAATGAAGCTTCTTCGCGAGTTCCTGCTTGCAAGGAGGATCTACAATACATACATACATACATACATACATACACGCATACATACATACATACATACATACATACATACACGCATACATACATACATACATACATACATGCATAAACGCATACATACATACATACACACATACACACACACATACACACGTACATACATATATTGTAAGGTTGGTATTTGGGGAACATTAAAAAAGATTTCCCCTCCTTTGCAAGGCACAAAATAATGTCAGTTTTATTGACCAATTGGAAGACCAACGTGTGAATCGAACACAAAGACCGAAACGAAGATGTAACCTACAACCAGATGTTTGCAGAATCGTGTTATTCATGTGGGGACAAGTGATGATTGATCACCCGATACTTATGGCTCGTACAGTAACTAATGTTCATGTCCTGTAACACATGTTACACATGTTGCGAACAGAAAGTAGTAATTACTGATGTACAGTTGTGAATCATGAACAGTACTGCCATTGAGTGCGAGATAATTAATACGCGATTCTAAAATATAGTCGTATCTAGTCGTTTTATGATATAAGTAGGCCTATGGATATACCCGAACATGGCCTTTCTTCGTTCTCGGCATGACGAATTGCCGTGATAAAAAGAGAAGTGTGACCTGGAATCAAGCAGTACCATACCTCCTTTACTTCAAACACATAGCTAGTACAGTAACTACTGGTTCCACATGTAACACATGTTACTATTGTTCATGTCTCACAACCGTCCCACAACAGGTTTGTGAATATTATTCCTGCACTGAAATACTATTCCACTGTTGTCCAATCATTGGTTTCAACAAAACCTTTTAGATTTTCTTTTCATCCATCAACGTTAAATAAAGCCCAAAGCAATACTTGAATAGAGATCATTGTTTGAACAGCTGTTCTATTTGAGTTTCTGGCTTAACAGATGTAACCAACTATTCTGTACCTACTTTTACAATCCACTCCATTTCCTTCAAATCCATCCATACAGGAACAAATGTAGCTGCCTTCCGTGTTGGTACAGTTCGCGAACTGATTGCATGGGGCTGATGTTGTACATTCATTGGAATCTGTAGGTAAACGATAAGCAGTTATGAAACAGAGAATTTCAAGAATTCGAAATATGTAGTATCATAGTTCTTGCATCTGCAAATAATCAACATAAGCCTTTTTTTTCGAACCAATCAAATATAATTTAGTCAAATCATTGGAAAGTTTAATAAGTCAGATTACAAAGCAAAACTTGTGTCAATTGTAGTTTTTCTTACATATACATTTGTATTGGTGGAAATCGGTGTTTACGAACAATGAAGTGAAGTTGTCTCACTAACTGACCCGAAACTTAAGTAGATTATGTATTTGGTTTTTTGTTGTGTGGCCAGGTGGGTATTACAGCATACATATTAAATATTCCAACCGTTATGTAGCATATTAGTTACATTAAAGTCAAAATAGGTGTTCGATCTTGAAACATTTGCGTATAAACCTAACGTTGTGTTGGTTGAAGGTCCCATGCCCATAACATATTACCTACGTTAGTCGCGTTCAAGTTCTCTAGCAATCAGCTGGTTTCAGGTTGTCAACACTTCATTGATAGTTTTGTGTTTTAGTGTGCGGTGCTGTTGAATATTACCATTTTTAATATCATGTACACATACCATTTGTGTAAAGGGAAAAGAGAAAATAGGCAAGTCAAAAATAACAATTAGAACTGATGTCATAATGTCCTAAAGTATGATCAGCGTATTGATATCATAGAAGCGATGATAAGGTTGAATTGTTTCATTTAAAAAGTTTCTTAAAACACACTTCATACAAATGTAATGTGTTGTGTTAACTCCTCTACAGCTAACCAACAACTGGTACTCACCGGTACAGTTAAAACCATCTCCATAGTAACCATCTGTGCAATTGCATTGAAACGATCCCACAGTGTTTGTACAGAAGGCGTTCTCGTCACAATTGTGAGTGTTCAACTCACACTCGTCTTCATCTGCAAAGCAAAACCCACAGAAAATAAGGTAATACCGTAGGTAGTTTAGTTACATGACAAACTTTGACTAGTGAACTCTGGTAAAGAGAAGATAAAAGAAGGTAGTTGTAATGGGAATGGAAAACGAAGGGTTTCAATTAAATTCTGATATCTTTGCATTGTTCACCAGAAACCCTATATTAGGCTTAACAGAAAACTCGTCGTTTTTATTAAGAGTGTCACAATTAAATGTAAAAGGGCAACATGGCCTGCATATTACACTCAACCCCAAGAGAACTGAGATATTAGTTAACCTCGATTGTTTGTTTTTCTCACGTTTGAATATGTTTTTCGATGTTCCATTTTACCAAACAATATAGTGATGGCCTTGTTGGTAAAGGAAGAGTGGCAGGGATGCTAAGCCAAAAATCGCTTTATAAACTTATGAAATCCGAAAAATGAAAATCTCACCGAGACATGTTGTACTATCATCTAGACTCAAGAAGTACCCCTTTCGACAACTGCATTTATATCCATCAAGGATATTATCACATATCTGTTCACATGGCCCAGGCTTAGCAGCACATTCATCGGCATCTACAGTGGAATGGTAAGATATGGAGGTGATAGTTAAGCGAGAATGAAAAGTAGGAAACTGCAGCGTTGCAAATAGAGCGTGCCGCTGTTTTGGTCAAACACACACTATATATCGAACTACAAGCATCTTGAAGGTCTGCAATATGCTTTAATATATCGTCATCCTCAAATAGGAACAATTTAATATTATTAACTTTCCCTTCATTACGGAACTTGGTCTACACTTGCTTGTCATCATTTTGGGGGCATTATTGGGAGTCGAGATTGGGAGTTTTAAATCAGTCAATTTCAACATATAATTTCTTTTAGCATCCTTACGTGAAGCAGGCCATGTTTTTTACCATAAACTTATTCATCACTTTACTTTGTTCATACCGTAACACTGAAAACCATCGCCCACGAGATTCTCCGGACAGCTTCCACAGGTAGCATTCTCACTTGGAGGTTTCTCGTCAAAGCAAGAAACCCCTGGATAACAAGGTTCATCTTCACATGCATCGAGATCTTTTTCACAGAAGTCACCTGTCCACCCTGATGTACAGTTGCAAACGACAACCTTTCCCGGGAAAAAGCATTATACTAATAAGTAAGATATGAAAGATCAATATTTCGTGAAGCGGGAACTTTAGTTTCCATATCCCATGATGTTCATGTTTTTCAGATGCAAGCTTCTTCTCACTGGTAGCAATTTTGAAAATGAAAGAGTTCATTTTTCGCCTACAATATTAAATATGATGCCTAATATAGAATGATGATAAAGTAAAACACGTTTTGTTGGAATTATCTCATTAATAATCATTTAAGCAGTATTCAAAGTTCCTTAATGATTGTACTTCCCAAAATGGTAGCAATTAATATGACATTTTTTGGTACAAATATTGAGTTTATTAACAACTTGTTGGTTCAGGGCATCGAGATTTACAAGATAAGATAGAAGTGTATCTGAAAGGTTTCACATGTCGGCCATCTGTTTTGTCCATAAAGGAAGAGAAAGAAAGTGTTTATTGCATATCCGACTATTAACACGAAAGGTTCATGAACCTTATAAATATATGTTGTAGAGGAAAAATTAACTTTTAATATATACTCATTTATTGTTTTTCTATGAGTCTGGACAGTACCTATACACTCGTCGCGTAATTTCTAATTGAATGGCTATTCCTCACCTTGTCTTACAATACATTAGAAAATCTATAAACTTACTGCAAATTTGTCAGCATCAATGTCAGATGTTTCGGTATAACTGTCCCAAAGACACGATCCGTTGTTTTTGCAATCGCATATCTTGACTGTTGGTTCTAAGACTGAAGATGATTGGTTGTCTGATGCCTTGATCGCAATGTATACAATATCAATCGAGCTTGGTATCCAACTAACTGAGCTGTCTGAATGTGTAGTGAAGATTAATATATTGTGACCCGATATTGGCAAAATATTTTCTCACGTAACTATAAATTAGCAAAAATGCTAGAAATGATGGATCCAAACAGAAAAAAAAATAAGGTCTCACCAAGCACAAAACATTACTTTTCATTAATAAAATATATATTTGGTTATTATTTACCTGTAAGGGTTGCATTTGTTACGTTGCCAATGAGGGAGACATGAATTTCATCACCATCTAAATCAACTGCTTCAAAACTGTAATTCGCTACCTGACCGACTTCTGCCCGTAGTTCATCATCACCAGTGATATTAGGTGGGAAGTTATCTGTTGATATCATTGACATGAAACTATTTAGACTAGTTTCCATTTTCAGGAAATCCAAAGTTCACGTTTGACATTTAATTTGGTTATATACTAAGAACGAATCTTTTTGATTCTTGACAAAATATTTTACATGTTTCAAGTTTAAGTCCAAGCTCAAGCAACATTACGGGCTTCTTTCACGTTTGTGGTCGCTTAAGCGTCGTTAAAATAACTGCTGGTTATTACTGTTCTGGGAATTTCTCCATACGTATTATTATTATGATTCTTCATGATCATCAGTTAACCATTTTTAGCCACTGTATAGGGCTAAAGATGGCATATACTACATTTAACATTAAATAGCCCCGAAATTGTTGACATTCAAAGAAGGTTTAGTCCAATTTCCAAATAAGATATCCGCGTACACATATTCGATCCTTTTCTTGTACTTAAACCGTCAGTACGTACGCTAGCATGAGGTTTTCCCTCTATCTAAGCATCGATGCTTGATTTCGTCTGATCTTTCTTTTGATATATTATGGTTAGAATATAAATATAACATGACTCCTTGCGTGATAAATATGGCTGTATTTAAAAGAAAGTATTTCTCTCTATTTGTTTTCAAATGCATCCAACGAAAAGGACAGTTTTACGAAAACATGCCAATATTTTGCCCTACTGTAGCAAATTGGTTGCATTTTTCGTGGCGAGGGACGATAGTAGAGATAGTACAATACTTACTGATGGACTTTTGATCTGACTGTAGTACTTCTTGTGAAACTTTGGAAGACGCCCCTAACTCTGCATCTTTGGTGGCTAATGAATCATACTGGCACTCAGTATTAGAACCACATGTGTCCAAAACCTCGTTGTAAAAAGCAGTGTCATTAGCCTTTGCGTCTTCGACTAAATCACTCAGAAATATAGGTTTAAATGTTTCGCTTTCATCGTCAGCTCTCTTCCGGCGAGAAGATGTATGGAATAAAGAATCAGTTTTTACCCTCCCTGCGAAGAAAGTAACAGGTGAAGACAAAAACACATTATACTAGATTTGTACGATGTGTTTGTTTTATTTATTTGAACCTAGTGACGATCTGTAGTATAGTTCATAGGTAACATTTTAGATTAAACGAGTTTGCAAACTGATAGATAACATAAAGATATGTCAATGAATAAGTGAGTCGCACAAAAGAATTCTCACAAAGAATGAAAGGGTTTTAAAGACCTTACACGTAAACTTAGTTATTGAATTGATCAAAATCACTATTCTTTTCCCATCTTTCTCTTCTTCTTTGTCAATCCGTAATATTAAAAGGACCATAGTCTTACAACTTTCTCCAAATTCATATAATTCTTTCTCTGTCAGATTTACTCCATTGGCTGGCTCTTGTTGGAATTCATCTCGCCTCAGAAAGTCATCGCCACTGTCCCCATTCCATACACCTAGTGAGGACATGAAAAGAAGTAATGCCTTTGTCTTTTATTGAATCTCTTTGATTGAAACATTTAATGTCGATGAAATTCTATACAATTTCTATCACTAAATCTACATTGATATGTAATGTATTAGCTGAGAGGATGTGTATGTTATGGCAAGTTACTTCACAAGTGTTATGAACAATGAAATTACAATTCTTAAGAAAGAACAATGGAAAGAAGATAACAATCCCTTATAGTCATTTTGATCAGAGTATTTATACATTACAAATTTACAACAAATGAAGAGATATTTTGAGTAAACGTACTTTTATAAGTATGAGTAATGTTTATGTATAAATGACAGCGGCTTACCTAATAGTCCTCGGGTGGAACCATTCCTGTAGAGTTCAGGCGCAGAGAAAATTACATCAAGAAGGCCTAGTCTAGCTTCCACCGTTACACTAATACCAGAGTCCCAAAGAGCTGTTATACCAGAGCTGTTTTCAGTCTTCTCGTAACGTAACAAGAATGTACCATTATCATCATGGTTGTAAGTTTCTGGATGAAAACATTCCAAATGGAAGAAACTTTTCAATCTTGCAGTATACAAAATTTCTTCTCAACGGTATGGCATATTTGTCTGTTTTTTAAATGATTCAAAATGCTAAAATTGGCAAGAGCCAGGCTATTATCAAGAGTGACTGTAGTCCTGGGCTATTTGAAGCAGAATTCCACGTGTAAGGAATATTGGGTCCATATTCAGGCTATGAATTAGGTCTGTAATTGTACTAATAATTACGTTAAATTTTGAAAGTTTGGGTGAAGATGAAGGAGTGGGACAGGGGGTGGGGCGGGAGGGTTACACCACACATACCGTTGATAGTCTACATGACCGATATTATACATGACTAATATGATTCAAAATACCTTCTTCTTTCAGTCTGGTGGCATTAAAAAATTTATCATTTAAGTAGATCTCAAACTCTTCATCCTTTTCATCAAGACCAATTTGGACCTGCAAAAAATGAAAGATCTTACATGTAACGCTTCATCTTAAACACCAGTACGATTTAATCACATCATAGCAAAGAATAGTGACTATTCTGGCTAAGTTTAAAAATAACAGAACCACAAACCAACCAGGGACTGTATCCTGTTTCTTTTTGAATTTTGAAGAGAGTAATGCTGCATTAGTTAAAGGGCGTAACTGAGTTGGGTATGGGGGAGGGTTGACTACGTCGAACGTACATTTTTAATTGCTGAAACATTACTTGATGTAACTTGATGTTTGAAGTTCAAATTCAAGTTCAAACAGTTCCTGGGTTAAATTGGTGACACCCGTTACAAATAGAAGGTCATTATTTTAACGCTGGTACATGGGGAAGGGGATCGAAAGCACTTCTGTGTTCGTATTGTTCGTATTGATTTACAAAACCATGGGGTAAATGAGTCTTCTAAACCGTGACGCTCAAAACCTTTAAATTTGGTGGAGTGCATGCCAGGGTTCAATCTAGACAGAACCAGATAACTTGCATACTCATGCAGTTGAATGGTTTTGTTGCAACCCATTTGGCTCCGTGACTAAACTTACTTTAGTAGCATTGACAAACATCGCAGCAAATGCATTGAATACCGTAGCCTGGGATGTCTGATTGGTCTTTCTGTTGATTGCCCTTTCTGTTCTTCCTTGAAGCACGAACAAGTCTTTCTCCGTATCTTCTGCTTTAATTGAAACAAGGACATACTCTCCCAAGCCATTGAAAGTATAGTCATAGCCATCCAGGGTTCTCATGTGAGGATCACCAAAGAACCATCCTAGATAGTGTACGAAATAGAAAGGTATGTTGTTGTCAACATTAACAAACATTAATATCAAGCTGTTACTAAATTTAATGAGTTAACATAAACGTTACATGCAATCCCTGACATAAAAATAGGAGACTGTAGAATACTGTAGGAGATTGTATGAGACTGCGGGAGACTGTGGGAGACTGTGGGAGACTGTAGGAGCCTGTAGGAGACTGTAGAATACTGTAGGAGACTGTATGCGACTTTAGGAGACTGTAGGAGACTATAGGAGACTTACAGTGATCATATTTGTTATTAATTGAGCAATTGGACTCCTCTTGGTTTATCAGTCTGTTCTGTAAGCTGAGAATAATTAAAAATAAAGCACTGCTTACCCTCCACTTCAAGTAAATTTCAAGCAATAACAACGTAAGTATAACATGAGTTTCGGCTCATCGTGTTACTAGTTCTTAGGCTAGGGTAGATAGGAGAGCATATGTTAAGGAGACAGGTTAGTGAAGAGTGATGTAAATTTCCTGATGCAATTACCATTTCAACAAAGATTACTCGAATAATAGAATTTTTAGAGATTATCAGAAAGTGCCCAAAAGGAACATTACCAATACTCCGAAACCCTCTGAACTAACACAAGTAATGGTGACTAGAAACACACTGCCTTAAAACTTCCTCACCCCATCCTGGAGGCCGGTACCAAAAGGTTGAAGCTGTGGGCCTGCGATTCCGATACAGATTGCAGAAGTACCAGTCCCTGGACTTGTAACAGCAATGATACCGAGGTAGAAAGTCTTTCTCTGAAAAAGGCAACCCGTGAAAATTTTTAATTGATTCTTCCAAGAGTAGCTTTTCCAATTGTTCCAGATACTTTTCAATGATGTTAAAGAAATTAATTTAAAAAAGGGAAATAACAACTTTACAACCATGTGTCTGATTGTCCTGTGGGTAGCTCATTTGGGGAATCAAATGTATTTTAGATGTATTGCTCATATATTAGACATTTTGGCTGCGTTTAGATTTCGGATCAGACCGCGCTCCATGCTCAAAATTGAAGCAATATACATTCAATTAAACCTCCACGTATTCGCGTAAAGGTAGAAAAGTATATTCTCGCTTTCAAGTTCATTAAATAACGGACAAGGACGATGCCCTTGAACGAGAAGTTGTGTTAGTTCTTGCCAAAGGTAACGGACATAACCATAAATACTTCTAACTTTAAAAAATACCATACATAGAAATGTAGAAGGAAAGCTTAAACTTACCAAACCACTTATCATATCTGTATTTGTCAAATCGCCATCCGTTGTTATATTGATAACGTTCTGCAAGGCTGCTTTGAAACAATGACCGGTACCCGTAATTAAGGGATTGGGTGTAACTGTTGTAGCAACAAATGTTGCCCTTAGCAGGGCTCCAGCTCCACCAGTCCCAAGAGTTCCATCCCCACCACCACCACCCACCCCACCACCACCATGGACGAGACAGAGCAGGCTGATAACAAATTTCACCATCTGACAAGAAAAAAATTGTTTAAGAGTTAGCAAGTTACCTTAAAGAATTGTCAGGATGTTTAACTATCAAAATGCAAAACATATTTAATCATGGTTTAAACATTTCGTGAATAAATGAATGGTTTGGTTGACGTGATGTCATTAGTTCACAAACTATTTCAAGTTTCCTTGTGAGGTAGAAAATTGACTTACATTCTCTGGAAATATCTTGATAGAAGTCATCCCCAATTTGAGAAGTCAAATGGTCAGGCACTTGATATCTGTATTGTACATCATACATCCGTGATGTTCGAATGTATCTCCAGTCTCTACGTGCCTGCCAATATGAAGGAGGGCAAGGATCAAACCGAAAGGTCCATTGATATGGTGAAGGCTCTTGATAATACCAATCCAAACAAAACTGTTTTGAATTGACGGTGGTTTCTGTATTATCCTCTAATCTGAAATCCCATCTTCCCTTCAAACCTGTATTGCCAGTCAGTAAATCAGGTCGAAATTTGTCCAACGTCGAGGAGAAAGGCAAACTATTCTGTATCTGAGTACTTCCATAACCGTTCGATCCTCTAGAGTTGTGGCCAATGATTACATTCGGATATGACAATGCCTGAACGTTCCAATTCATTTCACATTCTTGATAATTAAAGAGTGCAAAGCTGTATCTACCGTCTGTTAGTAACACTGCCTGGAAAGTATTAGCCTGTAATGAAGATCATGACGTAATTTAGCGTTAGTACATGCAAAGCAAAACTTAGTTTTCTACACTTAATTGTAGATTCATATCAAATGAGACCAAACAATCCTAACATAAGGATCTTATGAAATGAAGAAGATCTGATAGTTATTATACGTTTTTGGGTCCAACAAATAGCTCAAATTGTCAATCGCGACAAAATCTTAAAGCACCAAAATTACTCATTTCTCATTACTAATTCATTAGTTACAGACGAATATTTACGGTTGAATAATTGCAATACATCTCTTTTGATAATTCTTCTTTCAACTTACTTCAACTCCTCCTGGCCGGATAAGTTTCTCCCAAGTTACAACCAACATCCACGTTGCTCTGAAGGTCGGAGGCTTCTTTGGTGTCTTGATTTTATCGGTAACGCTATCTATGAAGGTTTCGTTTGAACTTTTTTCGTACACCTTCGGAGAAATTAAAAATGAATCTCATTCAATGGTAAGCGTACTGAAGCAAATACTGAAGCAAATTTGCGATAAAGTCATAAGAATCATCAGCCTTCTTGCATGCACAAACAAAATGCATCGTGTCAGTTGTTTAACAGTTAACAATATAAATTTAAAACAGTATTTAATTATGATAATCAGCTACTTTGATTAATATCTTTATCATTATTTTTTAATTGATGGAAAACAAATTGTGACATTGCTTGATGTTATTATTAACTGTACTTATAAGTAAAAAATACCTGGTAATAGACATTGCTATAGTCTAAAGCTATTTCAGCATCTGCCCAGAAAGGAGCCACCGCAGGTAGATAGTCAAGGAACCAAGAATATGGATATGGATATGATGATCTATACCAGTAATACCAGGAATAATACCAGGACGTGTCTCTTAAAAATATTATGAGACCATTCTCTACAATCTAAAAAAAATGGAAAAGATCAAATTTGAAAAGGTTCAATCATGTATGTTTTGTTTTCTTCTTCTTTGAGTTAACTATGTTTGAAAGAAGCCTTGAGTATCGGTATGTTATGTAACCGTCTGCTACTTATTATTGGGCTTCAAGTGCAAACCCTTAAGACAGAATTGAAGTAGTGTAGTTTAGAGTTGTTTAAAACAATGAAAACTAAAGTTATGGAATTGGAAGTCATTAAATTTGACATCGTTCTTACGTTGTTGTTTGTATTAGTGGCTCACAAGTTTAAAAGCCAGTCATGTAAAAAATATGTCTTCCTTTTGGTATCTTTATTAAGGAGCTGTATGATAGTCAAATGCTTCCACACTCACCTAACATCGTTTCCACCCAACCGAAATCAATACATACACTCCCACAAATACAAAGCGTGCTTTAGCGCAGATACTCGCTCGTTCGCATGAATCTGCAAAAGCCTCCTTGTAATCATAGTTGCCAACGTTTATCATTCTCATTAAAGAGGACGTTAATGAACTTCAACTGAAAGTACTTACGTAGAGACTGTAGTAGAAATTGTCTCCGAGAGGAAAGCCAGTTGGTATCGAGATAGTTTGACTTACGAAGTTATCCGCTGTTGCGTAAGATTTCCCTTCTGGCCAAAAATATCTGTAACCTGTCCATGTTCTAAAATACGTTATACGATTGTCTCGCTGTCTTGTGCCAAATGGCAGTAATATTTCTTCTGCAAACGAAAGGTGCAAATTGAATATAAATGAACCACTTGATCCACATCTACATCACCTTTATTGGGCAAAAATATCAAAACTATTGTCGTATTTCAACTGTTTTCCTCATTTCTTCTCGAATACATTTCCATAACAATGTTCAGAATACAGTTGATAACAAGCTTGATTTATTTGAAAATATCAATTGCACATCGCATAGCCCCAAAGCATGACGTTTTCGTTTGATTAATGTTTGCTAATACTGCCGAATAATATTTAAAAAATTAAAGCGTTAGAATTTGTTCATCATTGTATAAAAGTTATTCTAATTCAAAATAGTCCGTACCTGACAAAAAAAAACGATTCTCCTTGGTAATTAAATTGCATCTCCTTCTGCGTGTGTACTTTGTACTATTTGCCACTTTGCATTTGAACTTTTGCTAGAATCGGAAACTTTAGAGCAAGATTTTGTACACATTGATCTCTTAAAATAGCTTGTGTTATTTTAATTGACAAACAATTCGACCGCTTGACCTGCCTATACATGACAGATTATCATTACATATGGCCTATGTATTCTCGCCAATTAAAATTATATTCCACGAAAAAGTTATCGGTCTTTAGTTTGTTTGTGAGTTTATTTGTTTGCAATAGCTCTTCTTCTTCTTCTTCTTCTTCTTCTTCTTCTTTTCTTTACATATTTATGCATGTTTGAAATACACGTAAAATATATTACTGAAACCTTGCCATGCAGGTTTGAGTGAAAAGTTAATAAGGGAAATTTGGAAGATCAGAAGAAAGAATAAATACACCATGAGGTTAATGTTCTGAAAAAAAAGACCATAAATTTTACGTTGTAAATTAAGTCAGTCTGTAAAATAATATTCATGTAAATCTGAAATAAATTATATTCCTTTGCTAACCGTGAATGAATACCAGATTCTAACAAATATGCTCTCTTTGCTACGTGTTCAGAGAGTTACGACGCATACTTGTTATTTCTCGCACCCATTTCTTGCTACCTTGACCGTCACTTCAAGTCCCCTCCCAACATAACCAGAGTATACCTCAGCATCTGACAAACGTTTCAACTACTGAGGGTACTAAACGCTTTCATCATCACTGTAAGGTATGAAACTATTAAATTATATCAAATACACCTACCAACACATTTCCCACATGTAACGCTGAGTATGTAACCATCTGCACAGTCGCAATTGTAGCTACCGTCCGTGTTTTTACATATCTCTTCCTCTCCACATAGGTCAGTTTGTAATTCACACTCGTCGATATCTAGATAAGCAGAATATATAGAACGTAAACAACAACACTGATAAGGATCAAGCAAGTTGACATTACGGTCACTTACTTGAAAGAGAATCCTGGAGCGCTGTTTATGGCAAGAATACAAAAGGTTCCCTCTATTTGCTCTTGAAATACATAAATTATATAAAAAAGATCATAACGTGTTGTTTGATGGACTCGATTTAAATTGATGTTCCCACCCATCCCCCAATTACACATATATGGGTTTCTCTGCTACGCAGAAAGTATTCATATGCTAATCCCCCCCCCCCCCCACAACGACAATGACATATGTTGAATTATTAGGTAATGGAATAGAATTCAATCATTGAAAGATCAACAAAGATCTTACACGATCAATTTCGGTTCTTAGTTAAAGAATATGAAGTATTTTAATTTCGGTTGCCCGTTAAAGTTAGGTGTAAATGGCTCAAAAATAATAACTAAGAATGACTTACCATCGGTACATAGGCGGCCTGTCCAACCAGCAGAGCATGAACATTCGTACCTATTTTCAAGATTCTCGCACACGCCATTTGCACAAGGATTGGATACACATTCATTAACATCTATGGCAAAAACGGATAATTTGTAAAAGTAAAGATACGTAGGTTTTATTATATTAGCTAAACATCATATCAAGATTCAAGAAAACGAAAGAACATTCAAGAAAATGAAAGTTGCATATCTTAGTGTGCTCCTTGGATAATTCTTTGAAATATTCATAAGATAAAATGTATGCACACGTCACGTAGTACATGGAAAGCCTGGTGTTACTTACTGGTAGTCTAATTTATCAATTCTGTGTTGGCAATCTTTATATGGAAACTGTGTATGACGTAAATTGTGACTTGACGTAAAATTTGGGGATATAATGTTCTCTCAAAGATATGATAGTCATTGGGCCAAATTAGCCGTGAGCTTAGAATACCCTATGAGTGTTGTAAAATCATTATATCCAAATTAATGGGAATTAACTTATTGAAAGGCTCATAGCATCCTCTGCTTGATGATGGAAGAAATGTTTCTGATTTTATGCGTTGTAATTATATTTTCATGTACATTTATATTTTCTGTTGTAACATGATTATCTATTATTATGTTATCGCAAATTACATATATCGTTCATTATTGTTATTGTTCGTTACATATATTATATATATACATATATACATACGCGCGCGTACACGCATACATACATACATATCTTTACAAGTTATGTTTATTAACAGTTATGTAATTACTATTTTTCGTATCATATTATGACCTAAAGTATCATTCGTTATTATATATCCAATAATAGCGTTATATGTGTTAATAATATCAAGTGTTATCATATCATCGTTTAGTTTATGTTATCATTTATTTTACAACCTCTTATTTCATATTACAATTCTTTACCGTATCGTCATTATCTTAGTCATCATTATGCTATCGTTGCTCCTTCTTTTTGCAGTTATGTTCATAATATCAATAACAGTAATCCCTTATTGGTATGTTCCCATTGACAAAACAATATCATCATTAAGTTTGTTTTACATTTATTATTACATACTTACCAGTTCGTTGGTTTGTTTTCTATTGTTATTAATACTTTCATTAAGTATGAATGATACATCGCTTTATTTTCAATGAAATATTCTAATATAATCATGCATCTCTTTTAATTTCAAAACTAGTTTTATAATTATCTAAGGTTACTTTTGTTTAAACATATGGACCTAGTGCTCACCCACACATGTGGCTAAGTCATCCATCCATTCACCATTATCACACGTGACATTTTTGCTGTTATCATCAGATTCGTAACCGGCATCACAAATGGCAACAACAAGTGTTCCGTGTTTGTTCTCTGAGTTACTAGGCCGTCCATGGACAACATTTATCGATCCACAGGGTGCTGCAGTAGGTAGGAAATGATGTAGTACAACCCTTATATGTATTCGTTATTACACAGACCCAGAAATGACAGAATTAATGAGAATATGTTTAACGATAAATAGATTATAAATTAGGATGATTTCAATAAGAAGAAATACTGAAATATCGTTACGTATGTTCCTACTGACTTAAGCTTAACGTAAATATATTAATAGGCTACACTTATCATTTTCATCAAATCCATATAAGCAGGATTTGTGATGTCTACAAATGTTCAACATTTCTTAACAATGATCCTATAGATGCTGAATTGTTAAAAAAAAACAATGAACCATTCAACGAAGTTTATTAAATAGCATGTTTGGTTGATACCTCGGGGTCATGTTTTACCAATGTTTCGTTTGGACGTGACATTTTGACTCATAAGAATACCTGAATTGTGTTTTTCTAAATATTATATGTCATCACCTATTCCCTACTTCTAGTCTTTGATAATGACTACTACATGTTTATCTTTCAATTATCCAAACAGATTACACTTACCAAAACAATCTGGAACAGCTCCAGTCCATTCACCCTTTCGGCATTTCAGTTCGGTACCACCGTTAATGACATAATTAGCTAAACATGAGAACGTGATCGTTGAATTTGGAGCGTGACGAGCTTTCTTTGGACTGTAACTGAGTGTCACGTTGTAATCCTTTAAGGAAAAACTATCGCAGTGACCTGAAAATGAAAGCAACAATTAGAAACAACAATAAAAAACACAATGTTCTCAGTGTGTAAAGTTTAGTTAGGTTTGGTATTTACCAAGGGTTTGGAAGTAAACGGAATCTCATTTGACATTCCATCCAGGTGATCATCGTGGATGACACCGACTTATATACATTTATATGTATAAATAGATAAATGACAAAGAGTGCTATATTTTCTGTCATTTTATCTATATATGCGTAATACAACTTCAAACCTTGCCAGTGTATAAACGACTCTACATGCATCTGTTAGAAATTGTGAGCCATTTGGAAGAAAGGTCCATACAACGGACGGAACTTTTACTAAATATTTTTTACTCACTGAATCAACTCGTTCCGAGAAAACTTGTTTTACGCTTAGTATGTCTTATGATGAAAAACAGTGAGTAGAACACACAGTGCTATAAAAGTATCGCCTATCGAGTACCATATATTATGCCTATTATTGTTAGTTTGTGTTTTGTTTCTCTTGCCGTTCCCCTTTCGCCCCCCAAAAAAATACTGTGGAGGACAATTCCCCTCCACGCCCCCAACCCCCCCCCCCCCTCTCTCTTTCTCTCTGGCAACGCCACTGCTTAATCCAAATAGATAACATTCGCAATAATCTCTTATTTTGAATTTAGAGATAAGGAAAAGGTTGCCATATACAGTATAGGCCAGGAAACCTACAAATAATACCCGTCTAAATTACAAAGAAGCGACTTAGTACTTCAAAGTCAACGTTCATTTGGATAAGTCTCTATACATCTTATAATTAATACAGCTCATTACAATAAAAAAGGTAAAATAAAGTGTATCCGCATAACAAGGTGCGCGTCCGTCACTGCGAGAATGATGCATGAGAGTACAAATAGATCAGGGCTTCAGTGATTGGATGCAATCGATGCGTTTTTCATTGGTCGAATGGGGTGAACACAATCACATGCCGAAGCTAGAGATACTCTTTGTTCAGGCGTGTTGTATTCAAATTCCTCACCTAGCAATTGGTAACTTGTTTTGAAAATTTCCATGTGATCTTTATGACGGGGGCAGAGACAAACAAGTAGACAACCAAATGGGCAACATTAAGTCGTAAAACAAAGGCGTACACAAATATATTTTACGAGCTTTTCATATCAATTGTTAGGGACTTGCTATCACTGGAGGTACACGTGTTGCAAGTAACGGTAGAATATTATTATATGTTATGTATTACCAATGGATTCGTAGGGTGGTATCCGTTTGTTGTACTTTCGATAAAAAAGAACACATATCTTAGATCAAAAATGATGTTTGAAAGGTGTCTCAATTCCAATGTCGCCATGAGCATTTCTAAATCCTACATTACATTTGTCGTTTATAAAGGAATAATGATCTCTCACCACTGCAGAGTTTGTCATCTTCGTCGGACCCATCTTCGCAGTCATCCTTTCCATTACAGAAAAGTGAATTTTCGATATATCTACCGGAATTACATCGCGTGTGACCGGCCTTGCTGCAGTGTTTCGAACTCTCCTCTACATCTGTATGCAATCGAGGTGAAACACAGAAATGTAATCAATGAATTCAATTGTAACGTTTTTTCCGCTTTCTCTTTCTTTACAAAGCATCATAAAGAGCGACCGTACTAAATGAACATTATGTAGTAATAATTAGAATCATAATTTAATAATATTATTTACAAACCGTTTGTTAGTGTCACAAAGTTCCAGTGAGGAAACTTAGTGCGATAAATATATATCAAAACTCAATGATTGTTGTACGATTAGAATTTTATTTAAAACGACGGAAATCGACATATAAAGCCCAATGAATACCCGAAGTCTGTGTTGTACAATGTATTCCAAGGTTAGATTTGTTATAAATTCACTAATTGCGTCACTTACTGCAACACATTTCCTCTGCCTCATCCTCGCAACCATCACAATCACAGTTGAAGTTACAAACTTGACTCTGCGTAACGCAGCCATAGCTTGGCGAAGAACATTTAAATTTGTTGCAGACTCCTTGAAACACAAAATGCGAAAGAAAATTAAAGGTATGCTGTTAAATTCACCCCTTTAATCACAAACAATTACTTGACGTGCGAATAAATGAATAATATATAAATCCCAATATTCCTCAGCAAGACTAGTTCCTTCTATTGTCTTCCATTCCCTTTCGAAAAACCCTTTAAAATGACATGCTTTACTTTCTCATTGATATATTACAACAAGATAGCAGGCCTCGAAAAGACAAAACTCCCCTCAGATTTCTTGGTTACTAAATTGTTTATTATTAACATTTTCAATTCCGTTCTTTCTTTCCTACTTTTCTATTCTTTGAAAGATATTTTAAAAATATGTAACATTTCTTTTTTTTCAAAAGAAAGGACAAAGCATTTATTTGCCTCCTTGTTTGGAAATTCTTTTTCTTGTTTTGGAAATGTTTTGTAAAGGTGATCTATCAAAAAAATAATCTTAGTACTGGTAAAGTGGTGGGTAGGCCAATTCTAAGTTAAACTTATGAATAACTTTTATGTGAAGATTTATTCACAACAAGACGAACCATTTTATAAACTTCAAATATTTACCTAGGTAGTTATGTGTTCAGTATTTTCGCTCTCTATTTTTATCTGTCAAAAACACAATATGACGAGTCTCTGTAAACTTTCAAAGATTAGCTGTCGCCACAATTGTTTCCCTAAGTGTGCTTATTTTATTTTCCTATTTTATTTAATAGATCAAACCTTTACAAAAAACATAAATGCCAAATTTACTGCAACCATACCACGTTTTGTACAGTTGTATCGACATTTAATCCAGCTTAATATGATAATTTTATCTTTTTCAGACAAAGCAATGCTAGAACAGATATTTAAGTTGCAAAATAAGATCAAATTTCATGCCATTATGGTTTTGTATTATTCTCAAACAATCTAAGCAAATAAACTAAGCTTACTTCTACAACTGGTACCATCACCGATATATCCGTCTTCACAGTGGCAGTCATGTTTGCCACCGACTAAACCACAGAATGCTTTATTGTGGCAGCTGATATTGCCACATGATGGAGTTTGGTTACTGGAACATACGCACCGTTCATCACAAGTTCTCGTCGTAAAGTTTGCCCCTAACTATAGGTAAAATTTAAGTTTGATATAATAAACAAGTTTTATATTATAAAGATTCCGCGATTAAGAAAGACCCTCAGACCGGGGACAAACGAATGCGTTAAATGGAAGTATGATCAATCTTGACTGTTTTTTTCAATCAATTTATATACATGTGCTAAGCGCCATCTTTCTCTTGGCGTGCTTGGAACCTCTACCCGAGCGTCAGGAACACACACACACACACTCCCACCTTCCTCTGTTACCTTTCCGTCTTCTCCACCATTACGGTAAGTATTACTTAGGTTCTTGCGTAAGGTTACGACAAAACACAGACCTTCCCGTAGCACCCGTTTCTCCATCTTGAAAACAAGTTTTCCCCAATCTCAACCTTTGCCCTCATCTTTACGTTTTGGACACCTTTATTGTTTTCCTTCGTGAAGCGCACCCGCTTAAGGGTTGAACAAGGTCACATCTGTTATGTCCGTTACTGAGAAATGAGTATTCAGTGAATCATAAAACAAGCAATTCAATGCTGATACCACTCTATACCTTCCTCCAAAATCATGCTTCAAACCACTCGTACTGACAGTACAAACAGTTCATAACCCTTTTCCGATAGCAACATGATATTCATACTGCTCATACTTCTCATACTGTCAATATGAGTGCTTTGAAAGAGGAAAGCACAGTTTATGGAAAATATACCCAACTGGGTGAACAAAATGAAACGTAGAACAATGATTTGCAGGAATCGTTTAGTGCATCTACCCACCTTCTGATAGTTCCCTTTGTAAAAGCATCCACATTGAGATGAAGCAACACAAGCATTGCCTTCACGAGAATATCCATTATCACAGAAGCAACCCTCAGCTCGTTCTTCAGATGCACAACTAGTAACTGCAGTTGATGCACATGTGTTGGAACAAACAACTTCTGCACTGACCTTATAAGTTGAGTTAGACGGGCAGCGGAGTTCTAGTGAATGTATATAATAAAAATAAAAATGTAAGATCATCATTTTGATCATTGAATATATTTTCACTACATTAATAACATTAAATTTCTTAGTGTAAGAAAAAAATGTCGTATTCATTCAAACTTTCAAATAGATTGAAACATTTGCAATCTAAAAACGTTAAATAGTCCAGTTAAAGAGACTAATATAACTGAATTGACGTGCTAGATAAATATTGCTATAATAAACAATAAGTTGTTACGTCATCAGGCAAATACATCAAATATGATTCTCATGGCTAACTTTGGGAAATATTCTCTCTTGTAAGGTCATAGAAGTTATCAACAGAAATGAAAATCAAATGGTTGAAATTGACAGGAGTGACCTTTTCCATTTATGTCCTCAACATAAATGTTGCAATATTTTATTTTTAATCCATAGGTCTCAAATCTAAATTAACTTATCTATATGCATTTATTTTAATATATACGTAAAAGAACAACAAAAAACTGAAAGGATACTTATATATAAACTTAAAACGATGAAGAAACATCTGTCCAGACAAAGATCCGAATCAGTGACACCAGGTAACTGGGATCACTTGCATAATTTTCTCAAGCTCTTTCAACTTTGCATTTATTTCAATAAATATTTACAGCATGCATGATTAACATATCTAACACGCAAAAATCGAAGAACAAATTACTATCGGATGTTATGGTGTAATATAATTTTGTAATCGATGCCGTTTTGAAAACAGCAATTGATACTCTTAATAGATTGTGATATGTAACAATATAACGTACTAACTGTAAAGAACAACATCAAAAAAATAATAGATACTTGTATGTGTCAAGGCCGCATCCAGGAATTCAGAGCAGGGGAGGGTATGACCCTGGGGTCTTCGGAGCCCCGAGTAGGGAGATCTTATGCATACTTAGGGTATAAATAGGTTCTTTAATTAGGTCTACAAGCACGTTTGTGTTAATAACTACTTTTACAACTTTACTACTGTGTAATATTAACTGTCGGAGTGATGTTACTGAACTGTTCAAATCCAGTGAGGTCTGTTGTTTTGCTGCTGCGCTGAAGATGGAGCTAACACTAATTTTGGGAATCAGAAAGAATTTAGAAGCTATAATCAAAGTACTTTGTAACAGAAGATGGTTACACCCTGATATCATGCTTTGTTGCTCCTACTACTCTACTTGAAATCAATGAACTATCTTGTTTGTTTTTGTCTTTCGTTGTCACAGTTTAACCTTTTGAGCAGTTAGACATGGAAGATTCATTTTACCATACGGCACACCAATTACACATTCAATAAAGTTACCGTCTCGATGTTAGTAAACATGTCGGTGTAATGTAACGTCTCTTTGTAATGTTCTCTATGTCTAATATTGCTTTTGTAATAGTTCCTAGTCCAAATTTCTAGTTTACAAAGGGCGTTAGGGGTAACTGTACACATTTTGTTATCAATTTACGACACATTTTGCATGTTCTTTTATTAAAATGCTCCTTCATCGTAATGTATGGTTCGATTGCTTATCAGTTCGACTACAGTTTAATATGGAATCATCTATATATAATGGAGGAGCGTAAACGAAGGTTGGTGCAACAAATGCACGTAGATAACATATCACCTTAGGCATGTGTTTGCAATAATGAAATGGGACATAACACATCATATGTCTTAACATCTCCATGGGATATGTAGGCCCACTGCCAGATCACGTTAGAATTTCATCAACGTGCTTCCTCTCTCACGTGGTACATGCATTGGCAAATCATACAGTCGTTTCGTGACTCCGAATGACGAAAATATCACGTATAATTCGAGAAGAACGTTAACTTAACAGTTTCTACATTTTAGAAGGATAAGCCGGTGTTTGAAATTGATTGTTGAATAACAATGCAAGAAATTGTCTTGCCCCGGAATATCCTTTAAAGTTAGTAGACAGTACATCCTTCACGTGTCGAATCCATGCCCAGAACTTGTTTAATCTAATAAGGTGTTCTTTTATATTAAGGATGTCAAAATTCCATCAAATAAACCTCAGCCCTGGCTAAATGATCCAGGATATCACGTAATGTCCATGCCTATCGACAGTGGCGTCGAGAGTATGTCGGGCCTCCTGACAATTATCTCACCGAGCCCCTCTTTAAGGTCTAAATGTTCCGCAAGTACAAGGTTACGAAAATACATACATTAGCCTTTATCCCATATTTCCCAGGGCCCCCTAATTTACCCCTGGACAGAAGCTGAAGCCTCCGCCACTCCTTCTCGACAGGCCTGCGAATTAAATCACATAATTACCTCCACATACGCTCTTCTGTCTCCAATCAGTGACTTCAATGCCGGCCATATTGCATTCACTAACGAAGCTTGCTATTGTCCCACAACCTAGGTTGTCCTCTTGATTATAAGTATCAACACTACATATGTCTGCGATGCACTTTTCATAATATAACTCGCTGTTACGTTGAGGACCAGCAGCAGATATTAAGCATGAAGCAAATGGACCTGGAAATCGAGAAATGTAACAGTGTATTATACTAACATTAACATGTTCATAATTGAAAATGAAAGGAT
>JAIPMN010001979.1:28429-49246 GCA_020650975.1 Apostichopus californicus | reverse complement strand
AAAAATAATAATAATAATAATAATAATAAACAATGATATTTAGACGCTGTCAGAAAGCTCCACACTGATCCTCTTCCCCTGTAATCGCGACTCTCAGAAGAATAAATTCCACTCCCTCATTTCGAAAATTCTTCACAATAATGTTGTCAATTTCATATGTTTGGGTTTTTAAAACATGATGGTATTAGTAACCGTATACTCATAGATCAGTTATAAATTGTCTATACATTTTAACTTATAAATTTAAAGCACCGGCCATTAATTGCAAGCAATCTGCAAGTAAACCAGTTAATGTAAAAGGAGGAAGTTACTACAGCATGCATCCTGGTTGTTCGATTTCTAATAGATTTCTCCAGCACACGATACACAGGTAATTTCGGGATTACCGGTATATATAATCTGTCAAAGGATAACTTTGCGCCATATGCTTCGCAATTTATTCATATAATATTTGACATAAACATATATATAGTTAAATGCTTTATTTTCCAAGTACGTGTCCGAATTCTAAGCGGAGGTACTTGATAAGTATTCCATTGTTTGATCACTACATCATAAGAAACCAACCTGCGATAAGGATGTCACTACTGCGCATGACGAATATTATACAAATACTCGAACAATTTGACGCAGTTCGACCAATTTCTGTTCCCATTATAAAAGAAGAACTCAAACCGTGACAGTGAGGTATAAAATTCGACATCTCGTTTGGAAGGGTTTGATTGAATGAAATTCGTGATCAAGTGAGTTAAAAACAATAATTCTGTAGAATTTACGACCTGATTCAAATCGCTAACATGACGTTGGCAGTTGGAACAATATATATACTTTGTGCTTTGCAGTAAGTTCTAAAGTGTTTCAGTATTTATTCTTTGTGGACGGGAACAAAATAATTACTTTTCAATCGGTTCTGTACATCCTTCAAGTCATCAAGTTGATTATCACGAGGATTTCTTTATTCGTTCTTCGATTTGGGAACTAACTTGATTAATCACTTATTACAAAGCAACAGCCCATAGGAAATTATATTTTTTACATATATATCTATATATATCGGATCGCTGTTAGATTACAAAAAATATCGGGGAAAAAGTTGTTTCGTCAAGTTTTTCGCCGACTTTTGTACATTTTTTAAAATACAATCAATGGTTTTCTTTTCATGGAGGAAAATGGATTTTTCTCTCTAGCATTGGATACTGTATTATGAAGCATCTATTTCGACCTACATACCGTCGTTACGCACGCTCCTTTGCTGGATGATCTCATAATGAGGTTTGCATAAAGATAAATATTTATATATGAACAGTTGCAATAATGAACAAATATATTTGATTAGGATTCGTGTTATACGCAATATATACCAGTGTGCGGCATATACTCTATATACTTTCCGTCATCCAGGAGGCATATATATCATACCGCAAAACCGGACTATCGCATGCAGGCAAACTGACACCGTCTTTCTTCACGCGATTCCTCATAGCTTGTCATCGATAATGGCAGAAACAGACAACGAATGGCTGTGGTTAGAGATTGTCACGATTATCGTCATCGCCATGGGTATATTAAGCAACGGTATCGTCCTAATAGTCTTTTTCGCTAAATCGTCGCGGAAATTGAGACGAAAATGGCGAAATTTGTATATTCTTCACCAGTCGATCATCGATGGATCGTGCTTGGTTGGATTACTTCTGTTGAGATCGATCAAAATCGACGACGATGTCTTTAAAGAGAACACCATGGCGGTGAGGATCTTATGCAAATTTTGGGTGTCCGAATATTTACTTTGGTCTATGTATATGTGCTCGACGTACAATTTAGTGTTACTCTCTATAGAGCGTTACTTGGCAGTGGTGTACCCTATTTACCATAGAACAAAGTTAAACAGAAAGAAGATATTGCTTTCGATGATTTTACCTTGGATCATCGGCTTTGCTTTCCAATCTTACTGGCCGCCGATGTATACACACGATAGCAATAACGGCAGTTGCCTCCCGTCGTATAGTTGTAATGAAGGTAGGCCGTCGACGCTGCAAACGTTTCTAACTGTATACTCATTCATCGGAGAGTATATTATTGCGTTGTTAATTATGTCGTTTGCGTACTCTCAAATCGTGATTAAACTAAGATTAATCATTAAAAGAACAAGTAAAAATATCAATTTAGTGAAAAATGGAAAGAAAAAATCCGATGCTGCATACTGTAACGAGGTCAACTCGAATGCGAACGAGAAAAAATCAGTCTTTACTGTGACAGGGACGCGATCTATGTCAAACGACAATGAATCGAAGAATCGGTCGAATCATCGCGAAAGGTCAATAAAAACGCGCCAGAAAAGTCGTGATGATATCTTCTCCAAAGCTAAGCGAAGTACCGTCAGAACTTTCATTGCCATATTTGTACTGTTTGTGATATGCTGGACGCCAACCGAGGTGGTTTATCTACGTCACAATTTATGCATCGAAGAGCTCGATTTTGACGGGACACTATACGCGTGGTTGTCGTTACTAGTGGTTCTCAACGCCGTCCTAAATCCGTTCATTTATACAGGACTGTATAATGAGTTCCAACGGCAACTACGGCGAGTGTTTTGTAACTGGGATGACCATGGCCGTGAACCATCAAACAGCGTAGGGGAGGAGACATCAAACGCCGGCAATTCTACCCGAGAACGCGCCCCTGATAACCTTCAATTAAGCCACAGATCTAGTAACAATAATATCTAAAGCCAAATTAAAACAAAAATAACATGTTTCTCGTCCCGCCCGAATCCTGTTGAAAGATGACCATTCTCAACCCAGGAAAATGACAGAGGACTTTTCAAAAATGAAGGGGGGAGGGGGTAAATACACACCGTTATTTAATATACCCACAGGCCAAGTCCACATAATCCATCCCTACACCCCCACCCTCCCCCCAAAAATATAAAAAAAAAATTAACCTTGACATGTTGTAGACTGTCTAATATATGCTCTATATAGCTGAATGATGTTGCACTGTCGTTGATAAAAGTGATAGGGCAGAAACATATTCCTGCCATGATATAACATCTGAAATGCACTTCAAACGTGGGAAAATTCGTTGATTGGTATCGTGAACACTCACACCCCGCAGAAAATAAAAGGGTAAAAAAGAACGTATCAACCTGCTGGGATAAACGAAGAAATAAAATCAGCAATGAAAATGAGGGACAATGCGAAATTCTAATGCTATATCGTCCCTGGAGTAACAAAACAAGCATCCCTCATTCAACAATAAACAGGATTACTTTAAAAGTGCTTTTGCCAAAAACTGTGGAAATACAAAAGAGCTGTGGCAGATCGTATCAAAAAACTCTCAATCATCGCTAAATTGTCCAAACTTACTAAAGCCAGATATCGTGATATTTGGTGGGAGGCGTACAATTAAATCACTGCCCATGCGCGGTTATTGGACTACCAAGCTCGTAAACCGTTGCCGAAAATTGTCGATAGCCGATATGCGTACAATACTGTACACACTGTAGTGTACACGTTGTGTGTACCCATCTCAGTTATTGTAATTAACTTACGGAACAAGTGTAACCGACGAAAGGAAATTGTTGATGCTGTTAATTTATTTTTCACCTCTGTAGCAAGTATAAATATGTATGCATAACTGAAGACATAAGAAAAACGTAAATATAGAAGACATGAATTATTAAATCAATCGGCATCCACTAAACTATACCTATATATACAGGCACTAGCTTTGATATACAGGAAATAACGAGTGAGTTTGTCCTTCAGTATCTTAATAACTTAGACACTATACTAAAAGTTACTTGCTTTGATGAGTTAACTGCTCACAAATTAAACAAAATTGCACCCTTTATATATTACACCAAGTCTTACACATAAATTGAATTTTATAGTTTTCAAGAAAACGTATTTCCACCGACATGGAAGTCGGTTAAAAGCTATCCCGGTTTACAAAAATTAGATCCTGCTAATTTCCGACCAATTGCAGTACTTCCGTAAACCTTGGAGAAACATGTTCACCAAAAACAATATGAATATGTTGATAAATTTGGCTTACTAAGAGCGACACAGTTAGGGTTTTAGAGCGAAACATTCATGTGAGACAGTCTTGATTAATTTAACAGACGTTTGGATGAAAAATATTGATGAAGGAAATTTTAGTAGGCTCTATTATGCTAGACCTAAGAAAAGCGTTCGACCTGGTATAGATCATGGTATCTTATTGGAGGAAAAACTGAAATATCTACCAATGCACTCATCAATTAAATAGTTACAGACATATCTGTATACCAGAACACAAAGTGTATTTTTGAAAGGAGGAAAAATGAAGTCCCCATGTGTGTTAAAAGTGGTGTACCACAAGGTTAAATTCTTGGGTCACTCTTATTTCTACTTTATATTAATGATCTTGATATATGTCTTCAACACTGTTCTGCAATTATGTAAGCAGACGATACAACATTTCATATTAGTGTTAAGAGTTTTGATATAGGCTTGCTATTAAAATTAGATGAAGGTGCCAGACACATAAACAATTGGTGTCAATAAAACAAAATGGTCATTAACACTGAGAAAACTAAAAGCATGTTAATATGTTCCACACAAATGCAAACTACACTAGATCGCAGCAATCTAATTGTGACGATAAGAAAGGAGCTGCTATAGGCAATACTATACGTCAGCAATGGTTTCTATATGTGTCAGCATTGATGCCAACCTGACTGAGAACGTCCAAATTGATTTTGTTTGTTACACCATATAATAGAATAGCACTGTTAAGAAGGATTGAATGATATATTGACACACTTGCGTATTATACTAGTTGGAGGCTTCATTATGCCATTCATGGAATTACCATAATCTTACATGGGATTCAAGCAATCGGGGAAACCTTGACCGAATCGAAAAGCTCCAAAAATGTGTCGCCCCAGTAATTCTAAGTGCTGTAGTTACTGACGAAAGGTCAAGTTCACCTCTTTGTTCGACTTAGATGGCATACTTTCAGTCAACGTATTAATAAATATGAAAAGACTTGTTATGGTGTACAAATCCCTTTACGCAGACTTGCCCCACCCTGTAAGAAATGTTTGATAATACACGTGAAATATATAACCATGGATTGCGGTCAATTATAGTAGTCTGAATGGTGGCAAAACTGGTGGAAAATTCAACATGGAAAAGATGTTCCTACATTGCAGCGAAACAATGGGATGCAATACCAAATGAAGCCAAAATGCAAACAACTTAAGTAGTTTCAAAAGACAAGTATACAAAGTTTTATTTAAAAGTATGCCATTTTTTTATTTACTTTTTACGCCATTTTACGTCATTTGAAAGTCTCACACTATTTATTGTTCATGTACATTGTATATTTTATGGTTTTTATATTGGATCACTCTGTAAGGATTTCGAACGTTCTTATACATCTAGAATTCAGTTGAATTTCAGTCTACAACATTTATTAGTATATTACACTTGCAAGTATTTCATAAAGTTTGTAGTTTTATGTATCTGATGTTTTTTTTAAATATTTTTGTATTATTTGAGGGCCTCGTGGAAGGAAGATTAGCTCCGGCTAAATGAGTTATACCCCTCTTAAAATAAATTTTAATAATAAAAAATCATTTAAAAAAAAGTACCCCCATAAGCGCCCAGTCTTGATAAAAACCGTATACGTTGAATCAGATTTATGAATGGTTGAATTACATGAGCCACGGGCTAGTGGCGTTACTTTTGGGGTGTGGGTGGCCAAGAATTCGAGTGGGGGCTAGCCCAGTTCGGACCTTTTATGTACTTTTACAATATGCCCCATTCCCAAAACACTTGTAACCATGGTAACGGTACTGTTATAAATGGGGTTTTTTTACCAAAATTGAACAGTTTAATCATGAGTTCCATCTGCTAAATTGTTTGATAGTCCAACTAAAAATATGAAATTAAATAACTTGAAAAATAAAAAAAATGCTATAGCGATGTGATTTCGACTTGTGACTAGAGGAGGGGGGGGGTGGGGACCTCGTAGCGATGACAGAAAGCAAAATAATAGTATAATATTTAACTGTGACGCAAATTGGCTGGTACAAATTTGAGAATTCCCGTCAAGTACGGATTAACGTCAACTGCAAATTGGTTTAACTGAGCCTTGAAATGCATTTTGGAAATTTCGTCCAATATTTTTTATTCATTTGGGGGGAGTGGGGGCGTGGAAACGGAGGGGGAAGACATTTGACCGGGCGGGATCCCCTCGGATGGTAACGCCATTGCAACAGGCATAAGAAGATGGGTCCTCTCATTCATTTTGATAATTACATGAACAAGAAAACTGCCATTATGTATATTAACGTTGTTGACGTTGTTTAACGGTACAGTGCGAGAACAAGTATACCGTGCGTTTCTGGTTTTGTTCAGAGAAACCTATAGTATAAAGTCTAGATATTGACATTAGTCATATATCTCAGATTGAAGCCAGATGGCTGTGCCAATCTTTTCAAAGAAGTAAATGTTAATGAAGCTAAAGTAAACATCAGAGTTAGACCTACTACACTGAGATGTACTTAAGGAATAAGTCAGTAAGTGTTGTCAAAATATCAAGGTTCGACAACAAACGGTTTGCGTGCAAGAAGCATATGTTGATTGTAAATCTTTGGTTATGGCAGTTTAATAACTGTGAACATGTAATAAAAAAAATTACGATACGGTAGGTATTTTTCCCGGATGAAGGCAGCTGGTTCGTTTGCATGAATGGAAAGTGAACATATCGTATACAGTCTTTTTAGGCTACTGCATGCAAACAAGGCTGTTGGAGGGGGGTTGCGAGAAAACAGGAACTATAGCCTATGTGAAAATGCTACAGCTACCTAGCCCCATTGGACCTAAGTAAAGCTTCTCGCGATTGAGGGGCCCCAGCTATACAACCTGCAGCCATTCGTACCGTAACACCCCTACCCGAACCCTAAGGAATACCCTCTTTCGCCTTTAAGTTACCGCATAACATGTCTTATTATAGTAAGCGTATCATATTAATTAAATCAAAACAGAAAGGGAACATCTTCCCATGTAACTATATGAATACAAAAGATGTTGCTTCAGAGTTGCATCAAATGCACTATAGAATATGTTGTTGAAGATCTCAATTAAAAGTTTTATTACGCTCTTTGATCTTTCGTAAACATGTACTTATGTTTAGTCGTACCAAAGCCATGCCACAAGTTAAGAGACGTAGTCGGTAGCTAGGTCCGACACTGTAGACCAGTATGAGTCACGCGGCCCAGCTTTCGCTTTCACAATGTTTGTATGTTATGAAATTCAGAATACTTTATAAACCTTTATTCTTTATCTCATATACTTTCCAGCCCCCGTCCACCCCCTCCCCACCCCCACCCCCACCCGCCATCATCATTTACTGGTCCGCCTAATTGACCGCCGCGGGATTGTAACTACAACCCTCAGACTGCCCCCTCTCGTCAGGCTTGCCACAATAAGCACCCGGCCGTCGCTGTTTCATCCAGAATGAGAATTTTTAATACATATACATATCGTTAGTAACACAAAACAAAACACAGTAAACCAGCAACCATGCACAAAGAAAAAGAAGAAAAAAACATGACATAAAATATCAATCTGACAACAACATGTTTTTCTTCAAAATTCGAGAATAGAAATAGCAAACTATACACTGCTCGTGAAAAGATACTGGAGGATGCTATTTGTAGAAACTATGTTAAGTAAGGGATTCAACCCGGGTCATTTGCTACCCACCCCAAGCACCTAACCTTCGTAGCAGGTGTGGATATGTACCAGGTGGTATTACGGATGCAGCTAACCGGTGCAGGAGTAATACACGTCCGCTGTGCGGACAACCAAGCACCCAACCCAAACCAAAGAACTATGAATTGACAAAGTTTTCATTGCCACATATAAACTAAGAACCAAACGACTTGCTGTGATCAAACTGATGCTCCATTACACTGGAAATCAACCCACGCTTTATGTGTTCTGCTGAATCTGTACCGCGGTGATATATGCAATTACGTAAATCTGAGCAACCATTCTATTATCTGTCATTTTGATCAGCAGTGCTAGATACAACCCACCCCAAGTACCCAAACCAAAAAGAACTTGCATATACCTCCATGAGCCTTTGTTTTGTTTAGATAAAATTATGGGTTGCAATTTTCTTTTTGGGGAGGGGGGGGGGGGTCAGCCAAGTAAGAAACCATTTATGAAGATTACTATACAATTTAATGTATCAGAAGAATATACTTTATCTGAATTTCACCATATTTCGCGAAAATTGGATAGCATTCGGGAAACTGGGTACCTACAGTCAGTCGGTCTAAAAGTACCACACCACAATTAGAGTATAGTGTACATCCGCTCGAAAAGTTTAACCCTTAATTGTCGTAGAAGGTGGCATACGCCCATTAAAAGCCCCAATGACTTACACACTAAATCAAAACAGTAATGTAGTCTCTAAGTCTAGACAGAAGTTCTCACTAGCTAAGCGCTACCCATCACTGGATAGCTGACAAGTTGGCCTTTCATGGCACCACCAATTTTCCGTATCATGACAGCACAAAATGTTGGCTATCAGAGCCTGAAGTTTTCGTCACTTGTAAACAAACCTCTTCACTCAGTAGTAAACATTTTTCGTACGCTGCTCCTGGGAGGCCTATAAAGGGTGATAAAATTGCCTCAATTGACCCAATTATTGCACCACATTTACTTCCATTCATGCTCTTCAACATGCAAGCCACAAAACACAGATTCTGATTGTTAACATATTGAAAAAGATGTTCTCCTACTGCTTTTTGTCACTTTTCTGAGCTAGGAGAGCATCCGGCGGATTGATATATACGCTAGTAATAGGAGTATGCCATCAGAAAAGAGCTAAAACGACCTAATGTAATGCTTATCGGTTACCGTCATTGTTTGTTCTGCCTTTATGTGAAAGTGCATAATTTAAAGTACAGATGGTGTGAAAATAGAGAGGATTGAAGGTGATATAAACCATTTTAGAAAATCTTTGGTTAAATATTGATATTACTCCGAGCGAGCAAGCAGATAGAAGGGTTGAGGTTCAGTATGCTAAACTTGCTCCTCTTCTAGCTCAAAATATAAACCGTCATGATGTACAAATTTGCAAGTGCCACGATTGGCCAAGATCTCAGCTATCATGTGGTGGGTAGGATATGCCAGTTGAAAACTTCTATCTATGCTTTGACAGGTCTTGAAAGTGACGAGTTTAGTGTGTAAATCAACGGAACAATTAATTGTGGTGCGACACCTAAACCTGCAGTGCCGAATTATATATGCAGTGGCGATGAACTGTATAGCTGAACCAGATGAACCAAATATTAAATAACCACATTCTATTTTCCGGCTGTGCCTGCAAAACATAACCACACGGGGGGGGGGGGCAGGGGAGGGTAGAAGAATATAGCGCCTCAAGGGATCGGCACCAGCTGTTATGTCTCTTGAAATCATTCTTTCAGCCATTACAGGACAAATAAAAGAAGATTGTAGAATATAAGGGAATCCATTGAATGTTAAGTTAGCCACGAAAATATCTCGAAATGGCATTATGTCATTGACTTGTTCTTAATTTTTGGTGATGCTTATTTTGGTTTGTCAAAATGCTAATAGGAATTAATAAGTGTTGCCATATCCGTGGACGTGTGAGTTATGTAATCTTCACGCAAACAACCTTACGAATGCCAACACTGAATTCCTTACTCTTATACAGTACCTACGTATATCCCGGAATGACAAATGCTATCACTTGTAATTACTATGGCATCGATACGTTTAACAATCTCCCAAATGATTCATTTTCTATCTTACACATAGACAGTCGAAGCCTTAACAAAATATATTATGAGATAGTTGACTATCTCTCACTTCTAAATACTAACTTCTCTGTTCTTGGATTTAGGGAAAACCTGGTTTGACAATCAGCTCAACTCTCTCATCCAAATTGATGATTATCAGTTCTCTAGTCGACTAATCACAGATCTAACAGAAAAGGTGGTGAGGTTTGATTGTTTGTAAGTTAACATCTTGACAACGTGAGGGCGGTCTGACCTTTCTATTTTACATGATGACGTCGAAAGTATATTTGTGGAAACTAATACTACTCAAAACAATTCTTGAAGTAAAACAATCGTAGAAGTATAGTTTATCGAAGTCAGACCTCCAAATGATCCAAACCTCATGTTTGATAACCATATAAATACGATTTTGGATATCATTGCAAAACGAAAAGAAACGACGGTTTTAATATTGGTGACTTTAATATTGACTTACTTTGCAGTGCTTCTGCACTGAGCAGGACTACCCTCATTAAAGATGACAATAATAATAAACAAATAAAGAGTTCGTCCGACTTCTTGAATAATATCTATTCCAACAATTTCTATCCTGTAATCAATAACCCTACTCGACAACTCTACGAATCCCTACTTGACAACATTCTTAATAACATAAATAAATGGTAACGTTACAGCTGGTGTGCTATTAATGATATAACTGATTTACATCTCCAATATTCTTATGTGGAAACTTCGATGTAAGTGGTAGTGTAAAGAAGGATGGTCACTATGCTCAAAGTTACTCCAAACTTAACATTGATCATTTTGTATATACTATTTGTAACCATGACTGGAACTTGATTTATGCTGAAGATGATGCGAATCATACCTATCACACCCATTTCTCTCTTCACTTTAGTCGCATTTACGAGCAGTATTTTCCTCTCACTTATTTTGCATAATTCTAAACGTCGTAACTAAAAGAAGCATCCTTGGATTACTAATGGAATATACTGCAATCAATAAAAATTCAACATAAGTTATAAAGAAGGTCATTGCGAAAAAACTTCCCGAGAAAAATACAATGCAGTTTAGTAAATATCGGAATATACCGTACGTTAAAACACGTTCTTCGTTTCGCTAAAAGCCATTATACCTTTCTGAAAAGGTTAATGCCTGTAAAACATTATACTCGTAAAACGTGGCCCGTTATCAAACATGTTTTTGATCACTAATAAGAGTGATTCTATTTATCCTCTTATAAGTATGACAATGGTGATACTATACTGATCCTTAATATAATCGCCAATGCTTTTAACAACTATTTTGTAAATATTTGCCCTTCGCTGGACTAATGGCAACCAGTACCTAAGTATAATACCAATTTAGACATTATGTTCATCTCTCCAACTGATGAAGAAGAAGACGTCAATGTTGCTTTGAATTGTCTGAAGCCAAACAAAGCCAAACAAAACCCGGTTCGAGCCACTCCCAGATTAATGTATGTCGTCCAGTTACAGAGTTGTTGACAATTAACAATTCATAATCATGGACGTTAAAAATGAATGTAAGAGACTGACTTCGGTCAGATTGCGGCTTTGATAAGCCAATGAGGCTTCTTCGCGAGTTCCTGCTTGCAGGAGGATCTAATATACATATACATACAAAGCTGCTGGTTTCGATATCTTTCAAATCTGACATTGTTATTGTCATTGACATTGTCAGGAAAGTTCTCCCTTATACATCTGAGAGCCTTAATACGTTTATAATCAATACATCACTGGTAATTAATGGGTATATTGTTCCCGAACAACTTAAAATAGCCTAATTAATCCGTATCTATACAAAGAGGGTGATCATTCCAACTCTTGACAAATACAGACCTGTTTCTATCTGGTCATCATGCTTTTCCAAAATTTATCAAAGGATTGTATAAACCGAACTACGACAACTTACTCTGTAAACCTGTGATACATTCATTAAATCCAGGTCAATGTGTCGTTTGGAAAGGGCGGCGCTCTACGGAATTAACTTTTTTTAAAGATTTTTACAGCGAATGACTTGAAAGGGACGGACGACACAATATGCCGTGGATAACAAGCTTCTCATGATTAGTTTTCTGCTAACAAATTGTCACTAAATGTGGGCAAAATCAAGTACATTATTTTTATTAATAATAGTAGTAAAAATGATACTGTTTACCTCAACTGAAAACTTAATAACATTTGCATTTACAAGGTAGATAATACAAAATTTCTTTGTGTCACTGATTGATTTGAGATTAAACTTCATGTTGAAATTAATTCCACTAAGGTCGCCATAAGGGAACTGGTATTCTCTCAAAGTTAAAACTTTCCTTGCAAAAAGTATTCTTCGTTCTTTGTATCTTACATTAATTTTATCACAGTTGACATACAATATTCACCTCAACAAATTAATACTTTTACAAAAGAAAGCAATTCGTCACATGCTCAATTAACATACTGATCATACCAGTAAGTTGCTTTCTTCTCTAAATTTGCTCAAGATTGCTGATCTCATACATACCAATATAGCTAACAATTGCTTGTTCACAATCTACTCCCAGCAAATTTCACAAATTTCTTTACCTATAATTACCAAATCCACAAGTATAACACTAGGTCAGCTAATAACCATTACAATTCACGTTTTAGAACTAATACTGCCTAACATTGTTTGGGAACTTCGCGAAATTTCTCTCTGGAACTCATTGTCACAGCTGGATATTAAAAATTATAGCAATGTTTCATCTTTCAGAAGAAAATGAAGAAATAGCTATTTGAGATATTACTAACTATTACCACACTTTTTCCCCTCTTTTGAAGTGTTTTCGTTATTTATTTATTGTTTGTTTGTTGCGTTTTGTTTTTTCTCTACATAAATAAATATACATACCATATGGTTGGGAAGCGCCCCCAACAGGTTGTAACTAGCCGAGCGGCCTGTGGGTTCGATAGGGCCGCTGTCGGCCACCCTATGTAAGGATCAATGTAGGGCAACCTGAACCAATAAAACACGAACAATTAAATGAAATTTTGTACTACCAATATATTTAATACAAAACCGATGCCCACTTGGGCAGGTGTCTACAAACCAAGTTATATATTACTTGAGGTCATCGCAGTGAGCCCACCCCCCCCCCCCAAAAAATAATGTAGCAAGGTGATCAATTAATACTTCACCAATAGGCAATAAATTACTAACGAAGTTAATGATAGAAAGAAATAAACGGCCCAACTTACACCTCAGTAACCTGTTCACTTTATAGTACCAATATTTAATTAATAACATTGCAAATCGACATAAATCTCAGCTTATAATTTACATAAATAATAGTGAGACGTACCTACGAAGTCCGTGGACAAACGCATAATTACGAGACCTAAATCTACAATGCGTAGGCGTTGCCTCGGGGGAATTCAACCCGAATCGAAGCCACCCGAGCCACAAATACAAGAATAATCCCGCATGGTGAAGCGATAGTATCGTCCGACGCAAACACCCTGTGCCCAAACTTTTAATGGGTTTAGAGTAATAATTTAAAGGGATTCAGACAAACGGGGAAATACGCCCACAATATTATAAGAAAAAGGACTCGGACTTGCCTAAACTATAAAAGAACACTTAACTTACTTAACGAATGGAACTCACTGGGCAGCGGCTAACACCAAAAACATAACATACTCGTGGAAACCAAAATTGCAAGTGCCCTAAAATAAATACTGACTCGAAACCTCGGATCTTCGCGTGGCTCGAACATTCCACATAGCTACGAAGGAACCAGACTATTGTCACAATACTGGACAGCTGAAGGGGAGACGGAAACAAAGGAATAAAATAGCATGTGGAACTACAACAATTCACTTATACATACAAAATATATTAGATCAAACAGACCCCCAGGGAACAATAAAACAATACACACAAACAGGACAACTGACTACTCCAGCAGTGATACCATCGATTTACGGAGGCGTTTACGTGACGCTCCTCCGGGCGTCACAACAGCCACCTGAAACCATTGTATTGAACTGTGTACATTTGTTATACGACTTGCATAACAATATTCGGCAACCCAGGAGCTCTTTTTGCCTTAATAATACAAACATTTCATATGGACCCAAATCTTTGGTTCTATGATTGATTTTGTTATGAATGTGTATCGTCAAGACTGATCTTCACATGGCAACTGTGTACAACCGTAATATCAAAGGGGGAGTTCCCGTTACTAACACATTGATTTCAACTCTCGTGCAAATGGTACATATCATAGCCTGATACTCTGCCAACCGTGTTTGGAAATATTTTCTAAAGTCAAGTTGATAGAAGTTTACAGACCTTATTCTCTTCAGCTTACCAAATCCAAAATTTCACAGTTATTCCGTGAACTATCTAGCCTAGTAAAAAAGGCCTCTGCTATGCTAATTTAAGGCAAGGTAGCATTGACCTAGAAATTGTGTGACATTATATGGTCTGCTGCTGTAAATCTGATAGACCTAAGCTCGCAGGTTATAATGGAGTTTGACCCAAAAGGTAAGTAGAACCATGCCTTAGAATGGTAACACAAATTTTTAGCCCTATGCTAGAACACAACTTTATGTTCCGTGCAAAACTTTTTGGGAAAATGAAACTGTGGTGTTCATATCATAGTAAAGTCATAGCCTAGCTTAAAGTTATATCTCTGTTCCTGTGCATCAGCATGATGATAGATCCAGTATCCAACAGTGTCACTACATGGGTTGGGAGCAGAGCATACAATTATATCAGATTCAGATAACACAGCAGCCAATATCGTTCAGATTATGGCATAATTGCACTAGGAAGGCGAGGTTCCTATGAAATACCTTCAGCTGAAAAGTTTGGGCTAGGTCCTAACTGAGATAATCTGACCCTTCTTGTATCGATAATTTTAGAATAATGATGGGGTATGTCCTGGGGAAGAGAAACTTTTAAAATTTCAATACAAGTTTGTACTTGATTTTTGGTCTGTTATGTAATTTACAGAGCACCAACATATCAGGTATAACCCTCTCAAAGATGATTGGATCCTTGTGTCACCACATCGGATGAAGAGGCCATGGAAAGGCCAGACAGAGAAACAAGTGGAGGAGAATATCCCTAGACATGACCCAAAGAATCCTCTGTGCCCAGGAGCAACAAGAGCCAAGGGAGAGGTATTGTTCTACAGATGCATACAAAAAGTTATTTAGAATCTAAATTTTATGGCAAATAACTTACATTACCTCATACTAGAAAACCAACAGTCAAAATTACCAACTTGTGAAGATTTTATGAAGTTATTTTTTCAAACAGACAGTCTAGAAAGGATGCATCAATTGATTATAACTATATAACTATAACTAAGGAATATGGGACACAATACAACAATCCAATCACTGTAATTTCAAATGTGTTTCCATTGAAACAAATGACACCGGTGTTGGAATGCTTTATTTTGCTCTCTACCAAGTTACCTAGACCAGTGTTTTCAAAAACTTTTGCTGGCAACCCACGTGCAAATCATATTTCACATATTTCGCCCAAAGAAACGTCTAATGCCGGTAATCTGACCTAGCTTTGAATGAGGTGTAACAGAAGTGTTAGACACCACCATCGATCCCAGAAAATACACACACAGCTTGCTACCATTGGTAATTAGACACGGTCAATACCCACAACACAGTGTACATAGCAGCGTTGGACATCTCAGGTCCAGATAATAGATAACAAGATATCACGTTTCATTACTGTCTGCATTTTGTAGCGACAAGAAAAAAACTTCACTTGCAAGCAACGGAAAGTTAACTTTCTTCTGAGGGCAGCACAAGGTTTGGGGCGAGTCTTCAATGCCTTTAAGCAGTTCTAGTGGAGTGCAGTATTACAGCAGATCTTAACATGTACCAGACCAGATAAAAAACTTTTGACTTTGAGGAAAAACAACTTTAGGTTGCAGGAATACATCTTTATCCAAGTATATGTGTTATGTAATGCTGCAATGTTATGTTGTTACATGAACATCTAAAGAACACTTTGCTTCAGAATTTCTGACCTAACAATAGCTATATGTTTTTCAGTTTGTCACCTTCTCAAACATTCTGTCTGTCTTTTCTCTCTTCCTACATTTTTTACCCCTGGATTAGGTCAATCCTAACTATACCAGCACTTTCATGTTCGAGAATGATTTCCCAGCATTGTTACAAGAAGGCGCCCCTGCCCCAAGAGAAGATGACCATCCGCTACTACAGGCAAGATCTGCCATTGGTACTTGGTGAGTTTACAAGTTGACCACTTATTCACAAACTCTGTTAGTACTGGTATGTACAAGAAAGAGATACACTTGTCTATATATATAGCAAAGTGTGCATATTTCAAAGGAATATATGATTTAAAGGTATGCTGTATTGGCCCCAAATATGCTAGATATTCAAATATGGTCACCTTGGTCAAAATTTTAAACTGGTTTATTATTACAATCTTTGAGGAAAATGTCCTCACTGGGACATTCAGTCATCTTGTGTCTGTGAACAATTTGGAGAGTATAAAGACCTTCAGGAAAGTACTTTATAAAACTTCTAGCAATTATAGTGTGCTATAATTTCGGGCCTATATTGACTTCCGTTAAAGGCATTGAAGAATTGTCCCAAACCGTGTGTGGCCATCTGAAAAGTTAACTTTCCGTTGCTTGCAAGTGACGTTTTGTTCGTGTCGCTGCAAAATGCAGACAGTACAGTAATGAAACGTGATACCTTGTTATCTTTAGCTGGACCTGAGATGTCCATCGCTGTATTGTTTGTACACTGTGCTATGGGTATTGACCGCAGCTGTATGTACTGACTGTACACTAGTGTCTAATTAGCAAGCTGTGTGTGTGTATTTTCTGGGATCGATGGTGGTGTCAAACACTTCTGTTACACCTCATTCAAAACTAGGTCAGATTACCAGCATTAGGTGTTTCTTTTTGCACAAGTCTTCACACCCTTTAAGCTGTAAAGTGGAAGAGCTCTGTAAGAGCTTTGAAATTTGCACTCATTGCTACTGTATATTGACAAGTGTATCTCATTCTTGTGTATGGTACAACAAATCATAGCTTCATGAACATGAACATTTTCTTTGATTCTAACTCTTGTCTTGTGTTGATCTTTAGTCAGGTGATGTGCTTTCATCCGTGGTCAGATGTTACTCTGCCTCTGATGTCTAACGATGAGGTAGAAGAAGTCATCAGAAAGTGGGCTGACATTATTTCTGATCTCGGTGCAAAATATGAGTGGGTACAGGTGAGCATGTCTCATAAGTGTCTCTGTCTTCTTGAATTTGTTTTCTAGTAATTATTTTTATGTTTTTCTCCCATAAAATAATAGCACTTGTGGTTGCAATGTGGGTGGGTGGGCTGTGTTTCTGAATGGGGTGTGGGGGGAGGGGTAGGGAGGGGGAATCATAAGAGGAGGATGGTATGGTAACCAGAATGAATTCATTGTTTAAACCAGAAAGAAACCCACTTAGGTATTAAGTGTCATCAGCGTCTCTGTCTTCATTAATTTGTTTCTAGTTATATTTTCCTTTCTTTTTATATTATTTTTATTATTTATTATATTTTTATCATATAATATTAGAATTTGTTTTTAAAATATCTGGTAAGTGGGAGGATCAGGTGTGTGTAAGGAGGAGGGAGAAATAGGTAGAAAGAGTGCCTGCACATTTTTTTTTTCTTCATAGGAAAACTAAGATCTCCAAATTTAATTTCACCATTTTTACAGATATTTGAGAACAAAGGAGCGGTAATGGGCTGTTCTAATCCACACCCTCACTGCCAGGTTTGTTCAACAGATTTCACCGTTTTTTATTCCTATGCACTCTGCCACCTAATGTGCGAAATCATTATTTCTCAACTGTAAAAAGAATTATTTCTGTCATCTGCATTCTTACCGCCAGGTATTTCCAAATTATGAACACTCTAATCAGACCCTTGTTGTCCAAGTATGTATAAAGGATTAGCACACTAATCCACACCCTTACTGACAATTATTTGCAAAGGATTAACAGGCTAATCCACACCCTTATTGACAATTATGTTGCAAAGGATTAACACCCCTTACTCAAAATCCATATATGGCCCAGATATGGCAATTTGTATCTGGCCCATATCTGTGCCATATATGGAATTTATATCTGGCCAGAACAAGAATTGGGCAGATATAACTTGATATAAGATAAAGGCCATATCTGCCTCAGATAAAACTTTATATGGGTCACTTTTTATCTGGACCAGATATGGTCCATATATGGCAAATCCATATCTGGACCATATATGGCAAATTCCATATCTGGCCCATATATGGCAAATCCATATCTGGCCCATATATAGCAGATCCATATATGGCTTATATATTGCAAATCCATATCTGGCCCATATATGGCAAATCCATATCTGGCCCATATATGGCAAATCCATATCTGGCAGATCCATATATGGCTAATATATGGCAAATCCATATCTGGCCCATATATGGCAGATCCATATCTGAGAAATCCATATTTGGCTCATATATGGCAAATTCATATCTGGCCCATATATGGCATATCCACATCTGGCCCATTAATTAGAAATCTATATCTGGCCCAAACAGTATATGGCAAATCCATATCTGGCCCATTACTTAGAAATCCATATCTGGCTCATATATGCCACATCCATATATATATTGCCCTTTGCAAATCCATTACTGTCCCATATTATGATAAATCCAGATTGAACTAGTTAAAAAAAATGGCTTCATCTGTGCCAGAACTTTATCTGGCGATGTAAAGAAATATAATTTGAAACCAAATAAAGGCAATATATGGCGCAGATAGAGCAACTCTTTATTTACTGCTTAATTATCTGGCCATTAATTACATTTCCTGTTTGATCCATCAGCAGGTATTTTGTTTTTTTCTTGTTTAACCTTACCCACAGTATGTCCAAGCCTTTACAAATAAAAAACTAATATTAAAAAAGGGTCTTCTGTTCAAACGATTATTGAGGCAATACAGTATGACCGTCAGAACAAAAATACATGGTTAAGAGAATAAAGTATCCTGGCATGATAAAATGCTCCACGAATAAATTGGCACTTGAAAGCTTGCTTCATGACAAAATGCCCATCACTCTGCCGTCTCTAGGCTGTCTTCAGTCTCTGCAATTAAGGTCTGCGAGTCCTTTCATCAACACAATAATCAAAGCAATGACGAAGACATAAAGTTGGGATTACTTTATTTCCAGCACATTCCAAACCCAGTTGTGTACATAACTTTTTGTGACATACAGTTTTATTTATGACTCACAATGCTTCCAACTAGAAAGAGATTTCAAATCATATCAAATTGTGTCTGAAAAAACCCATCTCCAGACAATTAGACCAAAAAAAAGCAAGGCTTAATTGAAGGTAAAGATCAACTTATCTTGGACTTAAGAATCTGCAGTTTTGGCCTCAAACATATCACTCAAAAAGCTCCTTGCTGTTACCTAATCCGACTGCTATGGTCATAAAATGACCGCTGTTCAAAAAGTAGCATGCACGCTCTGACAGCTACTGTATTTTACTTGTACGAGAGTCTTTGTGTATACCGTACTGTAAAAGTATACTTACTTAAACTTTAAACTGGCATCGCGCGGTACCACTAGTACACTTAAAAATAATACTTGAAGGTTGAGTTCTTTATTCTTCTGTGGTCCTGTAGAGGTTGATACTACATTGCATTGTGCTATACCTTTATATAATATATTTGGTTTAGTAAATAAGTTCCAGGAGGGCGATATATGTTCCATTCAGTATCGAAGTTCAGTCCCAAAATATGTTGTTTCCATCCGTTCCAAAAAATGTCTTCCTTACTTCTGACTGTTCAGTTCACTATAGAATCCTTTGCCAATGTCCTGACATCAATAGGTTATTTTTTACGAATCTCCATCACCCTTCTTAATGTACCAATCCTTTCTATTAAATTTCCTTACCCCTGTTGTTCTCTACCCCTACCATGTGTACACTGTTTTTCCTATGTCACTCCCAGAGTATCAATACACATGTCCTTTGTTCCAAAGAAGATTTTCACACCATGGGGGTCTATTTTTACCTCCATGTTCACACTTAATTACCCTATGAGTCATCCTTTTTCCATCATCCTGTGGTTGCCTAGCAACCCAGATAGATCAAGTAGCCAATTTATACCCCCTCTGACTTAGTGTGCACTGTAAGTGCTTTACCATTGAAATATGTGCAGTACTAAATATAGGGCATGGTAAATCTCTGTGAAAATACACTATGTAAGAGCACATAGTCTTACATGTATATCCAGTTATATATTGCTATATATGGCTAGATAAAACTATATCTGCATATCTGGATTGACTCTATATTATATCTGGCTTTATATGGCCAGATAAAACTTTATATGCCTATCTGGATTGACTCTATATCCAGTTATATCTGGCTTTATATGGCCATATCAAACTTGTTATGGATATCTGGATTACAAATATATCCAGATATTGCTGGCTTCATATGGCCATATCAAACTTTATATGCATCTGGCTTACAATTATATCAAAGATATATCTGGCTTTATATGGCCATATCAAACTTGATATGGATATCTGGCTTACAATTATATCAAGATATATCTGGCTTTATATAGCCAGATAAAATTTTATATGCCTATCTGGATTGACTCTATATCCAGTTATATCTGGCTTTATATGGCCATATCAAACTTGTTATGGATATCTGGATTACAAATATATCCAGATATATCTGGCTTCATATGGCCATATCAAACTTTATATGCATATCTGGCTTACAATTACATGATATATCTGGCTTTATATGGCCATATCAAACTTTATATTGCTATCTGGCTTACAAGTATATCAAGATTTATCTGGCTTTATATGGCCATATGAAACTTGATATGGATATCTGGCTTACAATTATATCAAGATATATCTGGCTTTATAT
>JAIPMN010001979.1:12209-28419 GCA_020650975.1 Apostichopus californicus | reverse complement strand
AAACTTGATATGCATATCTGGCTTACAATTATATCAAGATATATCTGGCTTTATATGGCCATATCAAACTTGATATGCATATCTGGCTTACAATTATATCAAGATATATATGGCTTTATATGGCCATATCAAACTTGATATGGATATCTGGCTTACAATTATATCAAGATATATCTGACTTTATATGGCCAGATAAAATTTGATCTGCATATCTGGATTGACTCTATATCCAGTTATATCTGACTTTATAAGGCCATATCAAACTTTATATGGATATCTGGATTACAATTATATCAAGATATATCTGGCTTTATATGGCCATATCAAACTTTAGTTGCATATCTGGCTTACAAGTATATCAAGATATATCTGGCTTTATATGGCCATATCAAACTTGATATGCATATCTGGCTTACAAGTATATCAAGATATATCTGGCTTTATATGGCCATATCAAACTTTATACGGATATCTGGCTTACAATTATATCAAGATATATCTGGCTTTATATGGCCATATCAAACTTTATATATCCAGATATAGCCAGATATCAAACCAGATATGGAATTTGAGTAAGGGACTGTAATCCAAATCCTAGCTGCCAGGCATTTGACAATTATCTTCAAAGGATTTTCACTCTAATCCACACTCTAAATGCCAATTATCTTAAAAGGATTAACACTCTAATCCACACCCTTACTGACAATTATCTTCAAAGGATTAACATTCTTCTCCACACCCTCACTGCCAAGTATTACAAAGGATTAACACTCTGTGTCTAATCCACATCTTTGCTGCAGGTTATTCATGTGCTAACTATTTACAGTTAAATTAGTTATCAATTGGATCAATTAACTCTATGATCAGAGTTTTTACTGTCAGGTTTGTACAAAACGATTAACTCTCTAATCTGTATCTTCATTAGCAAGTAATCTGAGTGGATTATTTGTCTTATTTCTATCTTTGCTGTTATCTTCCTGTGAAAAGTTAAAGAGATATATATGGATTAGTGAATGCCAAAGGTTCAGTAATCTGGCAAGTCGACATACAGCCTAATTGCAGTTGCAAAATTTTGACCCTATCCTTTTATGCAAATGGATCGATCTGGACATAGTGTTGTGGACCTGGCTGGTTCAGTTTTATTGTTTATGTGGAATATAATGATAATGATATCATATGTGGTGATCATAGTCTATTTATGTTGCAGGAGACGTTAGTGGTTTTGTACTTCTTTGAAGATAATGGCTTGCTTTATAATTATAATACTTTTTGAAAACATGACAGATCAGTTCAGTACTTTGACTTAAGTACAATACTTTGACAATTTCATGTAATTTGATACACTGATATCTCAAAAGCATTCTTTCAATATCATAACAATTACGTGAGGGCATCTGACCTCAGGAGAAAATGATAAAGCAATTGACTTTGTTGATAAGTTGACCTTCAAAGGGTTTTATTATGAACGTTTGTGCGTCTGTATATGTGTGAGTGTATGTATGTATGTTTTTTTGTACATTTTTGTGTGTCTGTGTCTGTGTGTGTTTTGTTTTAGGTCCTGCTGATAATTTCTTTGTTCAAGAAGCTATAATGAATGACTTCCACTATGCGTTACGTTTTAGTCTAGATTTTTAACACTACAAATTTTTTTCCCTTTTTTTGTGGCATCTTCAACCCCTGATTGTTACTTCTTTCAAACCTTTTTCGTCCTCTCTTTCTTTTCACCTTCAGGTTTGGGCCAGTAATTTCATGCCCAACGAACCGAGAATCAAAGATGCAAATCAACGGAAGTATTTTCAAAAACACGGCAAGGTTTTGCTCGTAGACTACGTTAATTTGGAGCTGGACCGGAAGGTAAGGAAGCCATCGTAGGAAGACGTTTGTGGAATTGAAGGAAAGAAACTACCTCTTGAAACAAGAAAACTGAGTGAGATACAAAAAACTCAACACCCTAGCATGAATAAGGTCATTAGTAATGGTTGATATGATATGTTAATAGTGTTTTGCAATTTTTTCACCACAAGGCTACAGATCATGTCTGTTAGATTTATAGAGGATGATAATAATAGTATTCTAAAAGTTCAACACATTCAAGGAAAACAATCCAAACCATTCGGTTTTGTTTAACAGGTGAAAGAAGCCGTATACGATGAACATGGAAGGAAATTGAGAGATGTCTCGGCTTTAAGTGGTCCTTCAAAATCCAAACTGTAGAGTAAAGTTTTAACACTACACGGATCCACTAATGCTTGCAATTTGTGTAATATTGTGTAATATTGTGTAATATTCTTACGTTTATTTAGTTTCCTTGATAAATATGATAATTGCATATATTTTGTGGCTGAAATGATCAAGTTTTCTATATTAAGATGAAACCTTGTATAAGGCGTGATATCTCAAGAGGAAGAAATAAAAAAATAAATTCCTAAAATGATGCAGTCACTTTACCGAATCGAAAACCTCAGTTCATCGTTTGCATTTCTAAATAATATGACAAAGTGCTAGTATATTGTAATACCAGTAGATTTACTGTGCTTTTTTTTACCATGGAAGGATTTACAAAGGAAACCAAAAAAAATGCATCACCAAGTGGCATTATGATATCAGATTATGATAAATATTGACTTTTAAATCCTGGTATGGGAGGTTTGTGTTGTCAGGGGAGGGTCGTTCATCATTATCATTCTCTCTTTCCCATGAACAAAGTTGATGGTAGATTTTGCTTTTTCAGCTTACAAAATAATATCAAGTGTATAATACGGTCACATCTACTACTAATATATGACAAGGATAACACAGTAAGTTTAATAGTTCTAGTCCATGCCATGTCTAGCTGCACCACAGACCGTCTGGTTAGGTTTGTCTTGAAGATCGCAGAGAGTAGCTTGATTGTTAGTATGGGAGGGAACTAATTTTCACACTCTTAAGCAGTTTTTGTACTTGCTTTTTTTTTTTTTCGTATCACGTTGAATGATCTGTGTTGACCCTTGAGGTGTTTGATATTGAGTACAACGGAAAACGTTGTGCAATAAGTCAGAAGAACATCTTCATCAGTAGGTAAATATTGCAAGATTGGGTTTAAATAGTATGATAAGTTCCTCCAACCTTACCCCCCTCTCCCACCCCACCTACCCCCCCCCCCCAAAAAAAAAATAAGGGGAATTTGATAGATTGAAAGTCGTAATATTCCTCTGCAAATTTTTCTTTTTTTCATCTGTCTTTATATTTTCAGGAGAGAATTGTTGTTGAGAATTCATCATGGCTGGTTGTGGTTCCCTATTGGGCTACATGGCCATATGAAACTATGCTGCTACCCAAAAGACATATACTCAGGTTGTCAGATCTAACAGACGCAGAGGTCAAAGGTCAGTTGATTCAGGCGACAACATGTAAAGCAGTGTCATTATGTGAGAACTGTCTAATTAATTGAAGTATATAATAACATGACAAGTTGGGAAGCAACTGAAGCAATCTCCATCCACAACTATTCAGCACTGCCGATAAGGACAAATTTAGTGCATGTTTTAAGCAAATTAATCATACATATGCAAAATTATAACATTACATGGTACTTAATATGTCATTGTATTAAGAAAATGTATTCCTTAAAGTAGATATTTGCATTGGGTGGCAAATTTGTGCCAATTTTACCAAAACCCACTGACATTCTCATAAACATTAGGTTACACTTGATCAAATAAAGACACCTTCCTAAATTCAACTTCTCAATATTTTCTTAATTACAGTTAGTTAGGCAGAGCAGTACTACATTTATTGTGGGAGTTAACTATGAAATAATTTACCAAAATCAATGCAAAATGAATCTAATTTTTGTTTCTTTTCTTGCAATTTCTTTATTCCAGTATAAATTACAAAATTTATAAATAGGACACATAATAATGATACACAAAAGATGTAAAATGTACAATCATGAAAGCATGAACAAATAAGAAATAAGATGGAGGATTAGAAGTTTGAAAGATTAAAAGGATTATAACAGAGATTCCAAGAACCCAACGGCTGCTCTGTAGATAAATGAGTTCTTAAAAAGCATAATTCTAAATTATTATTATTATGCCCAGTAAAAGATCCCTCCAGTAGTCAATGTACAATACATATCCCTACGTACACCATCTTATTAGCGATATGTCAGTTTTTCTCTACCCTAGTAGCTAAATAGGGGTGGGGGGAGGGTGATAAGGGTTGCACTGAGGCTTGTTGTTAAACAGCATTGCCCTGATAAAGTATAAATACATATTAGGCTTTGGTCCAGTTAATCAACCCAATGGCAGTAGATAAAACTGCATTTACATTACAGATCAGCCTCCTGATCTCCTGAGCGTTATAAACACAAGCTTCAATTGGGTTTGAAACTCTTCATGTATATCAGAGCCCACTTCTGGGATCATTTAACAGGATGTTGAGGTTTGCTTCAGAACCATAAGCAATGTGATGTGCATTGCTGCCATTATAATCTACTACCATTGTGCCAAATTGTTGAAGGCGTAACCAACGCGTAAACAACACGTAAAGAAACATCAAAGGAACAAACGATCCTCCCTGGGATCCCAGTCTGTCGCAGGGTCCAAATTGCTGGGTCCGCCTTTCCATGTTTGCACCACAAATCAGGGTCATAAGCGCAGGGTTCAACCACTCATTCTCAAGTGTTTTAGTGTACAAAAAATGTATTTCACCTTCAGCATTAGGGTAGAAGTTCTATGCCTTTCTATATCATTAAACACCAGATAAGTTACTCTCTGCATTCTATCATTATTGAGCTAATATGCATTAATATATCATATAACAGCCTTTTGGCTAAGATCATGTGTAGTATCTGTTCCCTTTCGAGGGGAATGGTGATGCACACCCAACGATGATCACACAGTCACAGTCCCGATGCAAGGGGACTGGGGCTGAGAGCGGATCAGTCGTTTGGTAGTTTGGTTTTTGTGCCCAGGTTCATTCCTGGGCGACTTTTTCTTAAAAAGTATATCATATAACACCTGATAAATTACTTTCTGTATAGAATAATTATTGTTATTATGGAGCTAATATGCCCCAATTGATTGCACAATAAGAAACATAACCTTGAAACTGAAAAATGGTCATTCAGTTTAAGTTTTATAATTAAATGGAAGCCTAGTCAGTATACTGTGTATTCTACAGCAGTGCAAACATAGGTTGGAAGTTGGACAGGGCGGAGGTGGTTGTTATGGTGCCTCATGGTTGATATTTTATTCTGTGTTTCATAATTAGATGGAAGCCTAGTCAGTATACTGTGTAGTCTACAACAGTGCAAAAAAAGGTTGGGATTTGGATGGGGTAGAGGTGGTTGTTATGGTGCCTCATGGTTGATATTTTATTCTGTGTTTTATAATTTGATCGAAGCCTAGTCAGTAAACTGTGTAGTCTACAGCAGTGCAAACATAGGTTGGGATTTGGACAGGGTGGAGGTGGTTGTTATGATGCCTCATGATTAATATTTTATTCTGTGTTTTATAATTTGATCAAAGCCTAGTCAGTATACTGTGTAGTCTACAGCAGTGCAAACATAGGTTGGGATTTGGATGGGGTAGAGGTGGTTTTTATGGTGCCTCATGGTTGATATTTTATTCTGTGTTTTATTATTAGATGTAAGCCTAGTCAGTATACTGTGTAGTCTAAAGCAGTGCAAACATAGGTTGGGATTTGGATGGATTAGAGGTGGTTGTTATGGTACCTCATGATAAATATTTTATTCTCTTATTCCTTCTCCTCCAGATTTGGCAGACATAACAAAGAAATTGTTGACAAAATATGATAATCTATTTGAGACAACATTCCCATATTCCATGGGCTGGCACGGTAAGTTACTCATCTTTTTAAGAAGAAAAGTTTGACCTTCTAATTAGCAGTAGACAGAAACAGAAACTATCAGATATTAATTACCTCAAAAGGAAACAATAAGTCTGGGAAAACTCGAAGCAACCTAATCGTCATGACATAGTCTTCGATCGTCATAAAGACAAACCCTGGCCACCCAAACGACTGATATCACACACACACAACGACAGTTTTCTGTTTTAACATCTGGTGCTTCTTTAAGGTCACATGTTAAATTTCTTTCCCATGATTGGTTACATTTGTCAGAAGCTGACGCCACGACCTAAATCTGACAGGCAAACTCTTTAGAAATTAATCCCTGCCATTTGTTTGAAGCTTAAAGTTTTACCAACAGTACAAGAAATTTAATATAAAATCCCATTTGTTAACTTTTTGATACCTCTCCCCTCTTCCCCTCCCTACACACAAATGCCACTTTCCAATGTTTTTGCATGGAAATATATGTAAGGTCAGTGAATTCCTACAGGTGTCATTGTCAACTTTTAAGTCTCATCTTTGCTCTTACACAGGTGCGCCGACTGGTTCAAAACTGAAAGAAGACCAAAGTCACTGGCAGTTACATGCAATGTACTACCCCCCTCTTCTGAGGTCAGCTACCGTCAAGAAATTTATGGTTGGATACGAGATGTTGGCTCAGTCGCAGAGAGATCTGACTGCCGAGCAGGTAAGATCCACAAGGTCAAAGGTCATCTACTAGTAGTATATACATATATATACTTAAATATGACCTAGCTGCTCAATTCTAAATTTTGTCTGTGATGAAAGTGATTTACGAAAACACTAGTGAATATTAAACATATCTCTCTTGGACAAATGCTTTGATTATTTTCAAAGTGATGTAGCTGTATTCAAAGTTTGTCCACTATTTCTGTTACCATAGTTACTTGAAGTATTATTTCCTTATCCTAGCAACTAGATTATACTATCAGACCTTACTAAACCATTGCCTGTGACCAATCTCTCTGATATGCTGGTTTGTAAAAACTTGGAAATATCTCCAACATCACTTCTGTAATTTAGTGCAACTGTGTGGTGGCGTTTAGAGATAATGTAACCCAATGAAAGAACGCAACATAGTATTCAAATTGACTAACACTCAAAATTACCAAAGTCATCCACGGTAGGCATTGCTCATTGTTCCTTCCTTGGCTCAGTATATATGTAGTGATTTGACTATGAAAGTAAGTTGGTGCATATGTGGGATGTACATCGTTGTAGTTGCATAATAAATAACAAACATTGAACAGCTTTGGATCTGAAATGCTGAGCCGAGTTGGTAATGTATATTTAATAGTGATCCTTTTGGTTTGCTTGTAACATGAAGTGACATCAAAATAACTTAGATACATTGAAAAATCCCACAAAAAGTTACAAAGCACAATTTTTCCAGCATTCTTTGACAGTGTAATTGATGTTTACTTGAATATTAACAGGGACTCGTGTGAAGCTATGCATTCACAATGCTTTCAAAAGTAGCAAAGACTGAACAATAGCCTGTCATTGCAGTTTGGAACCATGAAGCAACGATCCTGTTGAAACACCTTTGTAGTACCTCTATCGGATGAGGAGTGCAAATGAATGTGTGTTCATGTTTGATCATGTGTGACCATTTTATTGTCTTTCTGGCATATACTTATTAGTTTTACTATTCTAGTATGAGCAAACTGTAGTATGGACTATCAGCACAGAGTCGGTGCACTTCTGTTGTATAACTGGGTTGCACATCTAGGTTGTGGGAGATGGAGGGGGGGGGGGGTGGGGGGAGGGAGGGAGGGAGGGAGGGAAGAGGGAGAAAGAAATGAATTTGCTTATATTTACCAAGACATGTGCATTTGCTGAAAGCTTTCCCCAATATGGACTTCAATAGGCAAAGTTCATTACTCTTTTAAAAGTCCTGATATTGAGTATTTTTACTGTTAATCATGTGTCACCTGTTCCACCTCCCCCTCCCCCCCCCCCTTTCTTCCCAATGTGTCTGCTCACTCACTAATGAGCTAGCTGTCATCTACAAATGCTAATTAGGTGCCACTCTAAAATCAAAACTACTTATTTGTGTTGTTTATCTCATTCCAGCTGATCCTTTTCCTTCCTTCCTTGGCAAGTTTCTTGAATACCTCCATTGATAATGTAGCACCCCATACTCTAGCTTCCTGTAGGCCTCTTATCAGAACCTCCTGGGATTGTATTGTGATGAGATTTTAACTTCCTGAGGAAATCTTTAATGACACAAAAATTAATGGCATTTTCTTGGCTCCAATAAATCATGGTTTCTCAATTTAGCATTTAGGATAAATAATGCAATTACTGTAGCAATCCCAGTGCATTGATGAAATGGAAGTGTTTTAGTTAACGTCATAAGTAATTAATAATCTAGACTGCATTGAAGCGAATTGAAATGTTACTTTAGCACATCAAACTTGCTGGAAGTTCTCAAAAACTCTTTCCATGGAAATTGTTTCCAGAATTTTAAGAGTATATTAGACTATAATTGATTAAATGTTTCAATCAAGGAATATGGTAGATAAAGGCAGCAGGACGTCTGTTGAAACTTGTCGCATAATTGGTGACCATTATTTGATTCTCTAGCATATTTGGCATCAGTACCAATCACCCTTAAAGGGAATGAAGACTCGTGCGAAAACAAACGTCTAATGCCAGTAATCTGACCTAGTTTCGAATGAGGTGTAACAGAAGTGTAATAGACACCACCATTGATCCCAGAAAATACGCACACAGCTTGCTACCTTCGGTTATTAGACACAAGTGTACAGTCAGTACATTCAGTTGCGGTCAATACCCACAACACAGTGTACATAGCAGCGATGGACATCTCAGGTCCAGCTAAAGATAACAAGATAATACGTTTCATTACTGTCTGCATTTTGTAGCCACAAGCAGAAAACTTCACTTGCAAGCCAAGGAAAGTTAACTTTTTCAGAGCACGGTTTGGGGCGAGTCTTCAATGCCTGTAAGGTGTGTGGTAACATTACCCATTACGAGCCCTGCCATGAAACCTATCTTTGAAAAGCTTTTACTCATGACTCATCATTTTGGCTTTGCTGAGCTTGAGGTATTTTGAAGTCTTATAACAAATTGACATTGTTATGGTCTTATGCCTTTGTCATAAAATATCTTAAAGGTATTGAAGACTCGCACCAAACCATGTGCCGCCCTCCGGATAAAGTTAACTTTCTGTTGCTTGCAAGTGGAGTTTTCTTGTTGCTAAAAAATGCAGACAGTAATGAAACGTGATACCATGTTATCTTTTATCTAGACCTGAGATCAGGGGGTTCCATAACAACTCCCTGCTGAGATGTCCACGCTGCTATGTACACTGTGTTGTGGGTAATGACCGTAGCTACATGTAGTGACTGTACACTAGTGTCTAATTTTCCGACGGTAGCAAGCTGTGTGTGTATTTTCTGGGATCGATGGTGGTGTCTAACACTTCTGTTACATCTCATTCGAAACTAGGTCAGATTACCGGCATGAAACGTTTCTTTTTGCGCGAGTTTTCACTCCCTTTAAGGATCTAGAAATATTTTTTTTCCATTTTGGTAGTTAATTTGGATGACTGTAGCATCTTTGAACCAACAAATAATGACTAGTATACTCTGGGACTGCTTACATCACATGACTAAACCGTAATCAAAATGTTTCATTTAGCAACCAAATGTTTGAATAATGGAATTTTCCGTTAACGAAGCTGATTACCGATACAGGTTTTCTAAATCTGTATGTAAAGTGTTGAAAATTCTTGTCAGGTGTGAATTTGGGTTGGACATTTACTAGCAGGGTTTAAAACTGCAATATTACTTTCAGAAAATATGTAAAAGGCTGACACAATTACTGTACAAATGATTAACAAACATGACTAATTGTACTCTGCGATGGGTGTGTCTATCTTTAATTCACATGCCCATATTTCAGGAATGAAATTTGACATATGATGTTTGAATGTTTCCTTTAGTTATCAAAAATGTTTCCCAAAATGCATTTCCCTATTGTTGAGTTGGCTAACACTACTAATAAGCACTCTAACATCCTATGAGAAAATCCAATTCTTTCATTTTATACATACTTTTACTGTAAGAAAAAGTGAGTAGTGACCACCATATTTTTGCAGTAAATCCAGGGACATGGTATTGATATTCAGTTCTTTGGTTGATTGACTACTTGGGTTTTACCTAGCTACACTGGTTTATAAAAGGGAGCGGTTGGGCTGTGATGGTCTTTTATTGTTTTGGTGCTTCAAAGTTCAAGGATGATGATCAAGTTTAGAACACCAGATCCAATTATGTTGTCCAAGATAAGAAACCTAATGCCAAACAACTTGATGGCAACTATTATGTCTCCTTATTTATCACTAGGTCTATAAAGATGTCTTCAATATGAATTACATGCTATGAAATCATTGTTTAATCTGGATTGACTTGATCTGTGAGTCATAAATGAACCCTTACACTGGTAGTTGTAAACAACGTTGTTTACAACTACCAGTGAGACATTGGGTCATCTGACCGTAAAATCCTGAATTGGATTAGAAGAGTACGTAAAACAGTCGAAGGAGTTTATTCTAGTTTCATTCACATTGATCTTTGAATGTCGGTCAGTGATTTCAAGTTTTGGCATAAATGGTTCAACTGACAGTTTAGTCAACCATCTTTAGCCAGACTACTACCTCATATCTATGTGTGTTCGTCAGCAGCCTGTTCAGTACTTGAATGGCAAGATGATTAGTGTCGGCCACAATCCTAGATTGTTTGGCAGTTTGTCTGTGAGTATAGGCTTATATGTCTAAACAAAACAGGAAGGTAATTGTTGACATTAAAAAACACAGAAGGTCAGAGCTTGTATTAGCATTAATAGACTGTGGTTATCTGGAAAATTGCAGTTTCCTTTCTATTTGTAGTACTTAAAGGGATGTGAAGACTTGCACAAAAAGAAATGTCTAATGCCTGTAATTTGACCTAGTTTCGAATGAGGTGTAACAGAAGTTTTTAACACCACCATCGATCCCAGAAAATACACACACAGCTTGCTATCGTCAGTAATTAGACACTATAGTGTATAGTCAGTACATACAGCTGCGGTCAATACCCACAGCACAGTGTACAAACGATACAGCGATGGACATCTCAGGTCCAGCTAAAGATAACAAGGTATCACGTTTCATTACTGTCTGCATTTTGTAGCGACGGTTTGGGGCGAGTCTTCAATGCCTTTAATACAACTTGTAAGTTACTGCTTTTAGTGAAGTGTGAGAGAGTTGTTCTCAATTATCTTACCAACAAAACCTGTTTATCAAGTACCTCACTGGTATTTCTTTCCCAGTTAATCACTTGATGTGTAAACATTGACCTGTAATGGTTCATATTAGTCATAGGTTCCTTACAAATAGAGAAAACAGCCTGTAATGTATGTCCTGTTTCATATATTAGATACTTTGCTTTTCTCCACCATTTTGTGACAATTAAATCGCTATCGGTGTTTACGATTGCGGTTTGGAATAACACATCCAAATGGTTTTCCTTTCAATAGAAGGCTTTGCCAACACGTAAAGTAGTATATATGTCAACTCATGTCAAATTTTAATGGAGCTTTCATAATGTGTTATTGCTTGTCAGTGTTTCAATTGTCTAGTCGTGATGACAAATTTCAGCTTTGATTTTAGCCTTTGGATTGTAACGCCCAAATCTGTGTGATCACTGAGGTAAATGCGGTATCAAGAATCGTGGTTTTATTCTTTTCTTGTGTACTGATGCGAATCCATGATACCTGTACAGTACATCTGTTCATTCATAAACTTATATCAGTAAATGAACAGCAGCAAACTACATTGGGATAATATATCACAGAAATTTTGAAAGCAACAAAATTAGGGTTCTTGTAATCTTGTGGTCACTGGTTCAAATGCAAATTATAGCCAAAACTTCTTCTTAGCTTTATCAAAATTTAGTCTTGAAAATACTGTCAGTTGCAATAACTTACAGGTAGTTTGTTTAGGATTTGAATGAGAACTACAACAGACTTTGGTTTCCTTCATAACTTTAAACTACTGTACTTGGAATAACAACCACTCTATGATATGTTATGTAGTACTTAAAGATCTGCATTATTGGCTCCAATGATAGCACGCTATAGCAAGGAAAATTTTGTCATTACGTAAATGACCTGCCAGTCGTAAATCCACCTCAGGCCCTAAAATTAGCCTGCATAGCTTCTTAATTACACTATTAGGCTCTTCGTGTAAACACTGTGTGGAAATACGTTCATGTCCACAGGTGTAGTCAATCATACAGCGTTCACACAAAGACCCTCATAAAACAAAAATATGTAGCAGGCGTTGCAGACTAATTGGTAAAAAGAGGTCATTTTACGACCAAGGCAGGTCGATTACGTAAATCTCAAGAAATTTTTCCATGATATCGTCGTGCTATAGTTGGGGTCTATACAGCAGACCTTTAACTAACATGTGGTGGTGATGGGATAGTTCACTTAGATTTAGAGATAAATAAAGATCTTTGTCATCCTGTGCAGTATTCATTAGTTTATCTACTTTATCTTTACTTCTTTTCTTTTCCTTGTGTTTTCTCGTCTCGCAGGCTGCCGAGAAGCTAAGAGGTCTTTCAGAAAATCACTATAAACTTCAACAGGATTCCACTGACAATGTTTCCTAAAGTATTCACTGAAAACTTCTGACAGTATCTTGCTTTGTTTCAGTGTTGTTTTTTTTGTTCGAAGAATGCCATTCCTTGTGTGTGTAACCATTTTTTAGAGTCATCACTGGCTCATGAATTGATGACAGAATTTAAATGAGAACAAAATCTAGCTAGGACCAATGATACGGTAGTTATCTAATAAGTGAGAATCGAGAGAATTATAGACATGTACCCTTACAATATGTATGTATGTGTGTATGCGTGTATGTGTGTATGTATATTAGATCCTCCTGCAAGCAGGAACTTGCGAAGAAGCCTCATTGTCTTATCAAAGCCGCAAGCTGACCGAAGTCAGTCTCTTAGATTCATATTTAGCGTCCATGATTATGAATTGTCAATTGTCAACAACTCTGTAACTGAATGACAGACATTAATCTGGGAATGACTCGAACCGGGGACCTTATGATTGAAAGGCATCGGCGTTAACCACAAAGCTAACCACTATAGGCACCTAGTTTAAGGGTCCTCAGCATTGGATCTAAATTTTAGCGTGCTGAAACAGCCAAGATATTTCCTCTGTGGTTCTCATCCTCCAATAAGAAAATGAGTCTTTTCCAAGACTGACAGTACTCTTTGGGAAACATTAATTTGCCTGTTGACGTTCTAGGTTCTTTAACTTTAAAGCATTTTCCTGGCAAAACTGAAGTGTGATGAGCTTCCTTGAAGCACTCGAATGCGTTTACAATATCACTAGATAGCCTTTAAAGAAGAGCCTGCTAGGATCGAAATGTCAGGCCCTCCTTTATATATTTTACAACGCAGGCTTTGAGCAGTTTGTTAACACTTTTTGCTTTCTAAACTATAACTTGTGTGAAAGTAAGTTGGGCTGACATTTCGATCCTAGCAGTTAAACTATAACTTGTCGCACCACCAAATATCCTATTGCATAGTGGATATTGTTACCTTATTGCATCGGATGTATTAACAACTTTGATAAAATGGACTACTGTTTTTCCTTCAAAACAAACATCATTCATTCATTAGCCTAGACCTCCTGCACTTTCATAGATATAACTAACCTAGCCTTCTTTGTAAACAGAATCTAGGCTGAACTCAGTTATTATCATGTACAGGATAATAACCAACAGTGCCTTTTCTGACAAGAACAACCTGAAAACCAAAACGTTTAGTGGTTCCGATGTGTTCATCTAAGTGTGGTATGCCATACATGGTGATATTCATAAAATTGTGCACACACCAAAATGAAGAGGATTATCTTTAGAATAATGTAGCAACCTATATAAGGAGGTACCATTGCATGATAAGTGAGATTAATGAAGGACTTTGTAAACCTACGACTTATTGATGTCACTAACATGTGACATTTAACTTTAATTATTATTTATAATTCTCAATAGAGAGTAAATGTTATGATTATACCTAACATGAATATTTTGTAATACAGAATTTATGGTATACACATTCAAACAAGTAAACTTCTAGTCATGTGTCCATCTTTTATGATTTCTTTGTGTGGCATTTTGATTCCTGTATTTCCTTCTGTGATTACTGCCAAGCGGCCCCAATCTCCTGATTTTGATATCTTAATGAGGTAAGGGGTCCCTGTATCTAAGGTTAACTAGAAAAAACCTTGGAGATATTTAAGATTCCAACTAAAATATCTGACGAAAGAGGACAGTTGCGCTCGTTCCAGAAATGCCATTTTCTTCATCGTGCATTTTAAATGTTGGTTTGTCAGTATGGATTGTACTTTTGTAATATTTTTGATCATACCTAGCAGAGTTATGGTTTGCTATTGAATAATTGGATAAATTATTCTCCAAGGTAGAGTTAGAATTTTAGGTAGGATAAAGGGGGATCATGGGTGGGTGCCAGGGTGGTGTAAAGGAAAGGGATCCTATCAAATCTTGGTATGACTTTCACTAACATTGGTACCAGAGAAACAAACCCCTCTGCCCTATTCTAGCTATGCCACAGGTAGGATGAGGAAGAAGATACCAAAACACTCCCTTGAAGAGTAGGGGTGGGGGAGGGGGGATGAGGGAAATTATCTTGACCCGAACAGGAAACAGTGAAACAAATGTTAAAAACAAAAAATGCAAAGACAAAATAAAACAGGAGGAAATGTCTCTTTTGGAAAAAGTGAAAATGTAATATCAATCTGTACAAGTTGTCAATCACAACCAATTCTGGCTATGAAGACCATGTCAAATCAATGTTTCCTCTTAAACAGGTTACGTTTATACCATGCTTTCATCTTAAAGAGATGAGGGGAGGGAGGGAGGGGGGAGGTAAAGAAAGACTAGCCCCTGTTTATAATTGAGGTCAGCCTTCACTCTCCTTGGATCTGCTAAAGAATCAACATGACAGATGAAAAAGTAGTTTATAACCTTCTAAAACAGGGTAAGGCTTTTATTAAACACCTCTTCTGAAATGAAATGCTCATTATGTTTGGAAGGTTTGTCCTTATCTTCTTCATGTTTGGAAGAATTGTCAAGTTTGGTTTAGAAAATGAAAAGTTGATGAAGCTGAAATGGGTATGATGAAACTCAAAGAACTGATAAAATCCTGACAGTTTCTCGGGTGGAAGATCCAACGTTACAGCTGAAATGGGTAAGATACAACTCAAAAACCGATACAAATACCGAAAGTCACTCTCTTTTTCCAATTCAAAAATTATAAAAAAAAAAGGTTTCTCATTCTTAAAACTAAAAATACCCATGCGATATACTTACAGCTTTTCCATCTACCCTGCATACAAACAATTCACAACTTAAAACTTTTACATAGAATGGTACTTTGACCAAGGAGGTGTCTTACCATAGAATGTCAGGACACAACGGGAGAGAGGGGACCCTTATAAAACAGTATATCCCAATAGAAAAATAATTAGCATCCTTTAGCATCATATCTATTCTAAACACAAAATCCCCACCAATGTCCACAAACTAACCATTTGGCATGCATATCTTTAAATAATTTCGGTTTTTATTCCACTTTCCGAGTATTAAACTGATGCTAACAAATGAATGCATTTTTCCCGTTTTTATTTCGTTTTCTTCAAAATGTTGCAATTCTGTGAAAGAATTGGTCCGAGAGATTTGAATGTTCGGTAAAGTGAGACAAACCACTCATGATCAATTCCAGTTCTTCTTTCTAAGCAATATGAATGGTGATATATGCTGATCTTATTCAATGTGATTAACAAAAATAAAAACAAATTGAATTGAATGTTCGGTAAAGTGAGACAAACCACTCACGATCAATTCCAGTAATTCTTTCTAAGCAATATGAATGGTGATATATGCTGTTCTTATTCAATGTGATTAAAAAAACAAAATCTTGGTTTGGATCCCACTTTCTCCATTTATTAAGTTTATACTTTCTTCTTTTTTTTTTTCTTCTTTTATTGATGGGCTTATTTTAATTTACTGAAATATGCCCTCTGCTCTTTTTGCCCCCTGCAGTAGATTCTATAGAGTTCCTTCAACCCAGTCGGAGACTAAAATGTTCATGACTATCGCCCTATATAACATCTTGCATGACGACTAAATCTGTCATTTTTCCTTTGAACTACTTTGCTCCAGGGTATAATCATAAAATGAAAAGGAAAAAAAAAAGTGGCGGGGGGGGGGGGGGGGAAA
>JAIPMN010001978.1:7375-30314 GCA_020650975.1 Apostichopus californicus | reverse complement strand
CACCCCAATGTCTAACTGGTGTACCGCAAAATGAATTATCCTTGTCTCTTTTCTCATGATTAATACCATTTTGATGGGCCCTCTTGCAGGGCCCGTCACAAGGTACAATGACATACTGTTTTTTGTTTCGACATGTCAATATGGAATTGTAACATGCTGATATCGAATTGTAACATGTTGATATCGAATTGGACACTTCACTTTCTTTTTCGACATTTATGGAACGTTTGGCTCTCCGTACAAATCATAATGTCTATATAGGTGATGATTTTTCGTTTTGACAAGTCGTAATTAAAACAAATTGAACTGAATTTAAAAACAATTTTCTTGTTAAAGGTTAAGTAAAAAATGATTATGAAAGTACCGTTCTTTATACAAAAGAAGTAAAACGTGAAGGTAGAAGTGATTTCTGATAGATACAGGATTGTGGGAACGGATGGGGTGTCTAAGCGAGGGTGTGAGGGGGGGGGGGGGTGATGAAAATTTTTCTAATATCTTAGTGATTTGTTTCTCACATTAATGATGTAAAATTGTTGTCACCTATATATTTAGGTTGCTTGACACTTCACTTCTTAGACCTCGTTAACAATATTCCTGCAAATATAAATAAATGGCACTTAAAAAGTGTGATAACGAAAAGGAAAAAAATATGACGAAAAAAAGAAGAAACTGAACCTACTTTGAAATATAAATTATTTTACATGAATAAGACTATATATATTTTTTTTTTGTATGTACAGAGGTACTTTAATTTGTGATTGCGGTATGTATCAAAGCGACCACCAAAGGTGTTCACAGCAGCATATGTTCAGTTGTGTACCGTACCTGTAGTAGTTCCCCAATTATAAATATTGTAACAACGTGAGATTCAGCTTGAGTAATAAAGTTGAAATCCTTACTAATTTCGCATAAAAGTAATAGCTTACATGTATGTGTGTATATATCCGGTTAAGTAGCCATTTTTGTGATACATCGATCATATTCTGGTGTTTTCCATGAATTTTACGAAAAGAGAAGAAAAACAGACAAGAAAGATTTTCTTTGAACAGTCCGATATTATTATATAAATCATTTTTTTTTTCTTTTTAACCGTATAACAAATTATGCAGTTTCTAATTAAAATGTAATAAAATTTCTTCTTTCTCTCTCAACTTGAAAACCTGTCGTTCTTAGGATTTGTCTTTTTGGGTGGGGGTGGGGTGGTGGTGGGGTGGGTTGGTGGTGGGAGTGTTTGCTCTGAACTTAATAACATATGCACCTCGGGAACATGTTCTAACATGTACACACGTCAATTGATACGGCTACAGAGTTGTGATTGAAGGGACTCATTTTGTGACGTCAGAAACTACATACCAGTTGTTGCGACATCATGACATCACGGCTATGAATGAACGTTTCTCGCGGGAGCAATGCCTGTTGTGTTTAGTTTATAGTAAGACGATACATCAAATTGCATCATCTTTTCGTCACAACCTATTTCATTTTGCAAGACGGCGTTCGAACAGAGACACATCATTGGTAGGATATTGCGTAAAGCTGTTGTAATATGAATAATATACAAATAACGGCGTCTGTTCGACTAAAAACAGTAAGTAGTCGTTCGATGAACCCCTTTGATAGATTCAAATGTCCAATATTATAACCATTTCATTATTACAACTGCGCATGTGCATGACGTAGTCCTGGGGTCATGTGAGGTCATATATACACAAGCAGCCTGTCAATCGCGCATAGCCTACACATTGCGTTCCATATATTCCAAGGCACGGTATGCACCGGTATATAGGGCATTTACCAGAGGGAGTTTAATTATTTATTTACGGTTCTCGTTCATTTTTGGTGAATGATTTGAATAACTCTATACATCCTGCTACCATTACGTCGTTTCTATGTAGGACTCTCCGAATTTATAAAGTTCCATTGCTGTTCGTGTCATGTAGTATATATAGGAATTTAGATTTCGCGAACATTATAAGAACAGGGAGTCATTACCACTTTCTCCCCTGTCTCGCGCAATTATGACGTCACTATGCGCATGAACAGTTGAGACCAGGAATCGGCTTATATATAGATTTAAACTCCGTTAGATTTAATTTATAAAATCTAAAATTTATTAATAAATTATAAGTGTCAGTCTAATTGATGTAAATCGCAATAATCGTAAATATGTTAAGTTTTCAGGATCTGGTGATTCCATGGGTTTGTTTTAAATAATGATTCGTTTAGTTTTCGTTGATGCTAGTTTCTTTCTTTTGATTTCATTTGTTTATCTAATTATATATTAATTGAAAGATAGATAGATTGATTGATTGATTGATTGTAATAATGGATAAAAAGCCCTAGTATGTACTTCAAAGGCCTAAGTAAGTTCAAAGTACAGTTGCTCCATTGTATATGATGTATTATATCCCTGACTGGTAATACGCCGGAACACAACTAAGAAAACTATCAGGAAACTTAGAATAAAGTATTTAAAAAAAACGGGGAAAGTGGAAAAAAGAAGAAGAAGATGAAAATCCATTAAATCAAAGAGTCTCTCAAAGACGATGTCATACCGACAAATTAATTGCAAAAATGATTTGGTTATTATTCTTGTTTTTTTCCCCACAAAGTGATCGTTAAGGTCCTATATTTAATATATAATATTTAGCTTATACACAGTTGTTACGCAGTTGTGTCCAAAAAAAAAGTGGTCTGCTTTCCACACTTCTACTAACTTTTAACAGATCAAGCGGTGATCCTTTCATCTCAAATATACCCATCGGCTCTCTCACGGAAAAAAAAACAGAGAAAATGCATAAGTTTTGAAGAAAATTACTCAAACAGCGGGTTTTCTAACCGATCTTGCTAGGAGAGTTTAGTAAACGGTGCAGCGCAAGCTTAGTAAACATGCACGTCGGTATATACACACCGTGTTGGTTTGGTCCAGCTGGGCTTTAAAGGAGAAGTAATGCGTTTCGCAATCTTGTTAGTTTGCTGGCCTACATTTTGGGGGCTTCATTTTCTTGTCGTATGGTTTTACACTTTTCACTGTCAATATCTTAACATATTTTTTTGGACTCTGGTCAATAAACTTTCGATGGTGTTTTGACGCTAAAAGTACCATAACATTGTATAAAGTTCATTCGTAACACTAGGAGTTTCCTGTTTTGGTATTTGTCGTTGGTTTAGTTTTGATATGCTATTGTCATGTCATTAACATAAATAGACATACTGTCTCGGCGACGAATTTCAAAAGACAAAGACTAACTACCAAAGAGAAAGACAAAAGACAAGGACCAAAGACAAGGACTAACTCCCAATGACAAAGATAAAAGTCAAAGACTAACCACCAAAGACAAGGACTAACTATCAAAGACAAGGACTTACTACCAAAGACCAACGTCAAAGACAAGGACTAACTCCCAAAGACAAAGACAAGAGACAAGGACCAAAGACAAGGATGAACTACCAAAGACCAACGTCAAAGACAAGGACCAAAGACAAGGACTAACGCCCAAAAACAAGGACTAACTCCCAAAGACAAAGACAAAAGACAAGGACTAACGACCAAAGACATGGATGGACTACCAAAGACCAATCGTTAAAGACGAGGACCAAAGACAAGGACTAACTCCCAAAGACAAAGACAAAATGCAAGGACTGACTCCCACAGAAAAGGACTAACGACCAAAGAACAACGTCAAAGACAAGGACCAAAGACAAGAACTAACGCCCAAAAACAAGGACTAACGACCAAAGACCAACGTCAAAGACAAGACCAAAGACAAGAACTAACGCCCAAAAACAAGGACTAACGACCAAAGACCAACGTCAAAGACAAGGACCTAAGACAAGGACTAACGCCCAAAGACAAAGACAAAAGACAAGGACTAACGACCTAAGACAAGGACTAACGACCAAAGACCAACGTCAAAGACAAGGACCTAAGACAAGGACTAACGCCCAAAGACAAAAGACAAGGACTAACGACCTAAGACAAGGACTAACGACCAAAGACCAACGTCAAAGACAAGGACCAAAGACAAGGACTAACTCCCAAAGACAAGGACTAACCACCAAAGACAAAGACAAAAGACAAGGACTAACCACCAAAGACAAGGACTAACGACCAAAGACCAACGTCAAAGACAAGGACTAATCACCAAAGACAACGACAAAAGACAAGGACTAACCACCAAAGAAAAGTACTATCGACCAAAGACAAGGACTAACGAACAAAGACAATGCAATTTGGTATACTAAATCTCAGCTAAATGCTCAGTTAAATTTAACAAATATTAGACGTATGATGCAAAGATTAGTCGAAATGTATACATGTTAGTTTTACTTTACACAGTCACTAGACTGGTTATATTCATTGGTTTTATGATACAAGCATCAGTCGTTTTGTACAAAACATTATTAGCATTTCACAAATATCAGTTTTATTATACAAACATATGGATTTTTGTACAGACAATAGTTTTTATATTACAAACATTCTTCTTATTATATAAACATAAGTCGTGTTTTACCAACGTCAGTCGTATTACACATACATTACTCGTATTGTACAAACATTAGTTTGATTGTATAGGCATAAGTCGTTGTATACAAACGTTAATGGTGTTAACATAGGTTTTCAATCTCGACATACCAAAATTGGATGTATGATACAATATTAGTCATACTATATACAAACACCAGTCGTATTAAAAAAGAAAACATTATTCGTATTGTGTAAATCATTAGTCTATAGAAACACCAGTCCATATTTTACAAAGTTATCGTGTTATACATATATCCGTCTTATACTGCAAACATAAGTCGTATTGTGTTAATCGTTAGCCTTATTAAAGAAGCAACGGTCTTATTATATAAACATTAGTCTCCTCACACAAAAATCAGTCTTATTATAACAAAATTTCATATTGCGTAAAGCACCCAGTCCTATTATACAAACACGAATCCTATTTTACACAAATAACCAGTCTTATTGAACAAACATTAGTTGTAATGTTTAAAACATTAATCGTACAATCACTTAGTCTTATTATACAAACTTCAGTCGTTGTATATAACCATTTCATTTACCTTCAAAACTATATTTATCCGTCTTTTTCAAGTTATGAAAATCTAACGTAATATAAGTACTTTCAAACCTTCTTCTTTCAATTAAGTCAACACATAACAAGTATATACAGGTATCGTAGAAATATAGGTTAAGCTCTTGAAATTTTATTTCAGTTGTCAAAAGCTCTGGCAGCATTTCGTTACAGATCTGGTTTTATAACTTGAGTAACGAATTATTTTGGACGGTTACACTAGGTTGATTTGAATGAAATGACATAATTTGCATATCTTGAATAAGCTAAGATAGGCTAAAGATTTCCGTACGTAAAAAATGTATTTCAATCTGGTTTGGTCATCGTCGGACGCTACCACTCACCCAGCCACGCCCTCCTCTCCTCTCCGCCCCCACCCCCCCCCCCCATGAATGCAACTTCGTCCTGTGAAACGTGTCGTGTCTCCGTCACCATTATCTTCTTGGAGAGAAAACAATTGAAATGCAAGACGATAACAAAAATGCTATTGTAATCAATAAAATTCATGGAATTTTCATGAATCATAAATAATCGATTTATAAAGCTGAAATTGTAGTAAGAAAGTCTAGTCCTCGACATAAAACAAAAGAAAACAAAGACAAGAAGAAACAAAGAAAAAAGTTCTAAATATATAACAAAGAACCGTAATAGTGGAAGTAAAGACATTGTATTCCTTTTATATTTGTTGGCAACTATACTTTCTTGATAAGAAAAAAAATGGGTTTCAGAATAAGATCGGTTGAATGGTTTTATATACAGGACCGTTAATGGAAATGTAGCAAAGGACCAATATGTTTGAACTGACACATGTGCGCATTAAGAACGGCTGTTATTAAAGGTTAATCAGCAAGTTGCATCCTCCTCCGATTAACTATGTTAGAAAGATAACACAAACTGATCACGTGGGATCAATCGTTTCTGCTCCTTTAACTGTTATCTTTGGCGTTATCCACTTCACTGAAACGCACCTGAAAGTGTTGTGGTCAAGTGGTTAAGGGAGTGATCTAAGACTTGTGATCTAAGGTTTGCAGGTTCGAGTCCTGGCCAGATTATTACGTTGTGTCCATCGGGCAAGGCACTTTATCTCCACTGCCTCTCTTCACCCAGGTGTGTAAATGGGGACCTGTGAGATAAACTGTCAGTTGGGCGCTGTTTAGCTGCTGCCATGTGGAGGGATTGTCTCTATGTTTGACACGTTATCGTTGACCATGCATGGATAATATTGCTATGCAGCTTCAGCACCGTTATCGATGGATATGTCCTCGCTTTATAAATCCTCAATATTACTTAATTCTTGTTTTAATTCTTCGAAAACTACTCAATTGTCTAAAGAGAAACTTTGTTTTGTTATGGAATGGACCTTAAAAATGTGCAATTTTTGGTCCAAATTTTTAGCATCTTTTTAAATAAAATGTTAGCTTTGTAAAAGATTGTGTGTATTGCTGATACACCTTTAATCATAGAGAACATTCATTCATTGTGATAGGCGTTACCGTGTCTCCTCCCGTAACCGTATAGAAGTACGCCAGACCGATGGCTATAACCTTGTAGACTAAGGTAGCGCATATGAAACATGTCCGAACACTTCGAACGTCAATAAAAAAACTATAAAAGTATATGGCTACCTTCTACAAATGATTCATGGTAATTTACCTCAAATTTCACTTTCAAATATAAGTGAACAGGACTAAACGAACAGAGATACAATTAAACTGTTGTTTTGTTGAAGAAAGTCATAGCTGAGTGTAATTTAAAACAAGATAATATTAATATCGAACAAAATTTCTTGCATTACCAATTTTTATGTGTGTGTAAGTTTGGGGACGAATCCAGCAGAGTCTATTGAAGACCACCGTACTTATTGCTATATCCGCCCCCAGGCACGCGACAACATAGGTGATTAGGTCACAGCAGTTGAAGATAGTCAGACAGAAGCCCGCCCTCTATTCGGCCCTCCGTCCAGTAGCAAAGAAAAACAGAAAGAGAGACAGGCGGAGACAGAGATAAATATGAGAGAGTGGAAGTTTTCACTGCTTTTGACACCTTTGATAAAAGGGGCTCGCATCGTGTAATAAATCTAACCTCGAAATGAACTCCCATGGAGAGAGATTTGACAGCCATTACCAGAAAGTCAAGCTAGTCATGGGTTCAATAACAGTTACAATTTAATAGCATTATACAAATATAACTAAAGGGTATATATGTATTTACGACTATTAACGCTAATGTGGGGGGGGGGGGAGAGGATGGGAGGACCGTTCCATTATTTAACAACACTTAAGGCAATAAACACAGAATACTGCGGTTGCGCAAAGAAGGTTCAGTTAATAGTTTTGTTGTCTCCTTTCCAGTGTATATGCTGTTTCTTTGTAATGGTTTAGTCATTAATTGTTAAACGAATGAAGGATGAAAAAGAATTGAAATGTATATTGAAAACCATAAAAAACATAGATAGTAATTGATTTTAAAGGGGGTGGGCGGGTGGGGGTGGGGGGGGGGGGGGTTAGTCAAGTGAAAATATGAAATAAAAATATTACCAAAAGTAGAATAAACAAGTATAGAAGTAATGACATATGCAATAAGTTTATTTTTAATAACTGATACGGTATGTAATAAGTAGACATGAAATAAATAAATATGAAAGAAGCAGACATTATATAATTATACATGAAATAACTATATATGTGATTTGGAGAAAAAAATGTAGACATAAACTAAATGAATATGAAATTAGTAGATATGAAATTATCATACATTGAATAATAAGATTATGATATAATTCTATATATGGAATAAGTAGATATTATATATAATAGATGTGAATTACATGTAGATATATAAAGTTATGAAATTAATAGATATTAAGGGATCGAACGTACTTAATGGATAGTTATGAAACAAAAAGAGAATAAAAAGTCGAAGTATTTTTTAGGACAAATTTTGCGCTACATTTTGTATGTAATTTCTCATTTTTGTTTTTTCTGGCAAATTTAGGATAACTGAATTTTGGTTGAAATTTAAAATTATTTAGGGGTAGGGTGGGTACATGGGACCAGAAGCTTCCGGGCAGTAGTGTTAGGTGACTTTGAATTGATGATGCAAACCAAAAAATCATCTCAACCTTCCCGATAAATTAAATACAAATGTGCAGTCTGTACTACCAATTCTAGTATTTTTCAACAAAACGATACTTTTTAATTACATCTGTCTTTAATTTTTCAACAAATTGACCCTTTTTAGATAACAAAACTTACTTGGTGGTTACAAAGAAAGAAAAAAAGGGTACTTTTCCTATACAAAAAGAACCACTAATATCGTAAGTTATGAAAGGATTACTTTTCAGATTTTTTTGCCATTTGGGGGGGGGGAGGGGGGAGGGGTGGGGTGTGCCCCTGTGCCACTGGTGATGTGTTTGTGGATTTAGTTTTGTACGCTGTGAGTGGCAAGTGCTTTGTCAAGATTGGGTCATTTTTCTATCTATTTGCAGGTCGGTATAGTTACGTCGTCGTCTTAACTTAAAGAAAATAATGTGCGGCAATACATCAAGGAATTACGGCATTTAAGTGACCCGGAAATATTAGGGAAAAATTGGACGATATCGTTGATATGAATATACCCATAAAAAGGGTAACCGTCGTTGCTATTTTGGGATGTCTGTTGTGGGAAGCTTTTAATTTTCCACAGCAAGGTACCTTTATAAAAAAAATAAAAAATAAAAATTATATATTAAGTAACCGCATTAGTCATTTTCCAAAATTATCAGCTGTGTTTATCATTATCTGCCACAAAGTGCATAGGTGAGGGTTTGCATGCCTACATCTGACTGACAAGACATTTTAGTTATGATGACTAATGTCTCATCATCATCATTATCAATTTTGATATTGAATATGAAATAGATTCGCCCAACCGCTCTCCACCTCTCTCTCTCAACAAAAGAAATATACCGGAAGTCAGTTAAATATAAACCGGAACCAAAACACACAAGAGAAGAGAAATAAAAATAAAAAGGAAAAAATGTAAACAGGTGACATATTATTGAAGCCACGGGGAAGGAAGTGGGTGTGAGGGTAAACCAAACGGAGAGACGTTGGGGTGGGGTGTTATAGCGGTGGGTGATTTATTGTGCGTGGCGGAAAGGGTCGCTAACCCTACTTGTACCCCGCCTATGACCCTATGGGGGAAAGAAACTGACTGTTCCATGGGCTCTGTAACTTCTATAATGTAAGTTTGACATTGTAAGCTAGGTTTACAGGTCGCGAGCGAATATAGGTGCAAGAGTACTGACTGATACAACGTCAATTTCACCGTTATTTCTCCCCATGTATAAAACAGTCCTGATGGGAGGGGAAATCGGGTGGGGGGGGACTGTAAAAGTACTGTCGTTTTTATAATACAGGTGAGGAAACTGAAGACTTATGAAAAGGGGGCGTTGATATAAACTGTCTGAGGGGTCCGACCCCTAGCTCTCCGTGTTTTCCTTTGTACAATGTTAAGAAACCAACAGATGACGCCTACATCATCATCATAGATGATATGTTATAATATTTGGGAGACACAGCTCTTCTGTGCGTGTGCGTGTGTGCGTATGCGTGTGGGTGTGCGCGTGTGCGTGTGCGTGGGGAGGTGGAGGGGTCCACGCTGTCATATCACTGCGATAAAATACCAAATCAGTCCTGCACAGTTCATGTTAAATATACGTTATATACGTTATAACTGTAAATTTATAATTGCGCAAAGAGTTGAGGTTATTCATAGTTGGGGTAATTAAGGTATCGTTCCATACTGAGAGAGAGACAGTGTAGCCAGTAATACCTACATGAAACATTTTAAGCTTTTAAAGTACTAAAACATTAATAAAACTCTAAATATTAGTGATAAAATGTTAATTATATGTTATTAAGCATCATAGTCGAATCTGAACTGTCAAGTGTCGACTACTTTTATCCTTCAGTTTAGAAAAAAAAAACAGAAACAAATATCAATATTTAATACTGAAATTTGAATTTTAAATTTCACCAAACCAACTAGAGCATTGCTCAAATTAAATTTGCAATTGGTCAAACGAGAACATATTCCTATGTTATTAATTTCTCACCACCCGAAGTTTAATTCACGGCAGATAATTATTTATTCCATTATTCTGGTCTCAACATTTCGTCGCCCAGACACTCATTCGTATCAGAAGACCATCCGTAGTTTATTACATCCTCTTCCTCATCCAAGAACTAAGACTATACATCCCGACAATGGTTAACCTCTTAGGTGGATGTGCACTACCCTTATTATGGTATTGTACCAACGCGTAAGATCCAAGCACCAAAAACAGTGATGACTATAAAAAAAAAATATAAAAAAAAATTCACTCCATTAGGCCCATTGAAGACTTGTTCTCGATCCTACTTTCAGACGCATGTAGATATATATATATATACGCTACCGTACCATAATTGTGGTGTGGTACTTGTACTCATATCAGCATCTCCCTACAGCGGGGTAACTTGCTCACCTCTGCCCGTCGTGAGCAATCGTCCAATTAAATGTTTGATTCTGATCGCATATATAAAGTTGAACTTTTCTTGGTTCAAGTTCACAGTTAAGTTATAGTTGTACACGTAACGACACGAACCTTGCACTGGCCTTATTTTTGGTTGGAGGAATATTCTTACATTAATTGTGGACATTTTGCGTTTTTCATTTTTCCATCGTGTGCAACGTTAAACTTGACTTCATAAATATTTCCGGCCTGGGAAGGAAGGTAACGTTGATTACTGGATCATTTTCTTGTTCCTCTTTCTTCTTTTATTCCATTTTTAAATTTCCTCTTTTATCGGTTCATCTTTCTTTGAAGATGTAGAGAGAGAGAGAGGTAGGTAGGTGGAGAGAGGAAGGGGGGATGGGTGGGTGGAGACAGAGAGGTATAGATATAGAGGAAGGTAAACAGAGGTGGAGAGAGGGGGGACAGACAGAGAGGTAGAAAGATATAGAGAGGTAGACAATGAGAGGTGGAGAGGGGGTAGAGAGTGAGAGGGAGGGGGGGGGGTAGACAGAGAGGTAGAGAGACAGAGAGGTAAAGAGAAAGAGAGTGCTAGAGACAGTGGGCTCATAGTACTGCTGGCTGTCAAAGAATTGTCATTTTTAACGTGTGTAAAATCTCCCTTAAAAAGATGTGCTAATTTGATTTATATCGTTCTTGCTGTTGCTAGTTATAAAGTACCCGTATCGTTTTCATGCTGAACTTATACTTATATATTATATATATTATTGGTTTGACAAATCCTAGATATCGTAACAAAAGCATTCATTGTTTTAACGTCTCGAGCGTCATATTCATTGTTATTTTTACCAATTGTTTTGGCATCAGCTTTCCTACCTTCATCTCAGTCCTACTTCCTTTGTTTTATTTATATGGTATATATGATCTAGGTCCATGCACCCCCATTCATCAAAATTGTTATTGCAATGCACATTACTTGAATAATGACACCCCCCCACCACCACCACCACCACCAACACCACCGAAAGCTCCACGGAGCAAAGTATTATGATCAAGTTACCTTCCTCCCCTCCCCTACCTCCACACCCCTCCCCTACCTCCCCTCACGTAGAAAATAACACATAAAATATTTAGCTTGAATGTCGGTAGGAAATTGTCATAGTAAATGATGCAAAAATCTATAAAATTGTGTCTTATTTAAAACAATGATCTATGTTTCTATTTGTGATTATGTTTAAATTCTTTTCAAGTTGTATTGTATAACGAACAATCATTATATGTAGTCGGAAAACACGGAAAACAATATGATTGTACTGGAGACTATATTAATATAGAAAATTTACAAAAAGCAATCTTGAAGTGATGGATAACAAATTTTTCGAAGAGGAGGTGTAAAAACCCAAGCATCGTTATTTTCAACCTTTTTTTTGGGGGGGGGTGGGGATGTGGGGGGGGGGGTTCAAAATGTTCATCAAATGACAAAATGACCAAAATATGCAGAGTCTGACGCACTTAATTTTTATTGAGCTGGAAAGGAACTTTTATGTCATATACTTACATATGTGTTTTTATTCTTATATTTAAAGCAGTATTTATTCTTATATTTAAAGCAGTACACGATTGACCTTTATATTTATCAAGTTGTATCATATTTATATTTTTTTCTTAAATGTAAATTTGGTAAGTGTGGCATATTCCTGTAAATAACTTTTTAACTGTGCCTTAAAATGTCTCAAGATTTAAATCCGCCTTTAATTGCAAATATAAAAATATAGAGCAGCCTAATAAGTTAGGGTATAGGTCACAAAGAAATTGTTTTGTGATGAGGGCAAAAATTTGTACGTTTAAAATGCCTCAATGAACAGCAGAGGAGTGATGTTAAATAAAGTTAAAGAAAATGCGGAATAACTGCGAAAATGCAACAGCGAAAGGAGAAAAAGCAAAGACAAGACAACAAGTAAAGTTACCCCTTTCCCCGCCCTCCCCCCCCCCCCCCGCAAAAAACGCAGGAAAGAAGAAACATCATGAACCGAGATATGACATACATATGCTCTTAAAACAACATGCACAGGACGTTTGAGCGAAATTCAAATTTCCAGAAACAAATATTAAAAGAAATGGATTTATAATGAAAAACTAAAAACTAAAATTAAACCAAATAAAACCAAATACGAAATACATGATAAAAACAAAATTAAAATAATTTATAGTGATTAGATGTTGGCTCAGAGTATAAACTTTTTCGCATTTATGACAATTATTATCCTAAAGTAAAAAAATTACAGTCTGTGAAGAAAACACATCACCATCATCATCCTCATCATCCTCATCATCATCATCATCATCATCATACTTTACATCCTCTTGCAAGATAATGACTTCCTTTGAAAAAAAAACATTTTCCCACCAAGTTTTTTCTGTCGAAAAACATGAGGCAAAATATGTTTCTTATCTCCTTAATGAAAGACAGTCGACTGACAGGAAGGAAAGAGAGCAAAAGCAAAGAGAGAGAAAAAAAGTGACACAGATGAAGTGATACATGTTGTGCCAAGCTAGGAAAATAAGAGTCCCTGCTATGCAATTAGGACCCTCTTTTGGGCGGCGGGGATCCTATTTCTTTCACGTTTTTTAGAGGGTCTAAACGGTACGAGCAGCTGTTAGTCGAAACAAGAGAAAGTGCCTTAACCACTTATCGGTCGGTCTTGATTGGGAGGTAAAGGTTGTTTTCACAACAATTAAGGTCACCTTGATGCGTTTTGGCGTATGCCAACCATATGTGGTTACAAAATGAGAGGAGAGAGGGGTGGAGCAGGGAGAAGAAAAAAAAAGTATGAAAAATGAAAATGAAAATAGATTTGTCGGTGTATTTGATATGACAAATCAGTGACAGAATGACATCCACGTATGAAAAAAAAAAGGTTAATCCGGTTAATATTTCATATCTTGGACAAGTTTGGTTAATACAGACTTGTCCGTATGTTATTTTAATTTGTACATATACTTCAACTGTAATGGATTAAAATTTCCAATCAGATTTATTAAAAGTATACTTCATATTTTGGACAATTTTTCGTAATAGAGTTGTCATCCGTTTACTATTGTAAATGTTACGGAAGTTTGAAAAGATTATACAATCTAATCGCTTACTTCTTAATCCCGATTTATTTATATAAATATATTTTATAGGCTTTAACATTTATATTTTGGACAAGTTTGGTAATACATGTACGTACCATCTATAAACCCTTGTAATTTTACAAAACTTAAATATAATTCAATCTAGTGGAGTCATTTGTCAATCTCAATTCTATAGTTGAGAATAATTGGAAAATGGATTGAATAATAGATAACATCTCTTCCAAATATGAAGTAAAAGTATAAAACCTCATCCTATTTCATCAACAATTCTTTTTTCAAATTATTGTGAAAAGAAGCCATTTTGTTCGCATTTGAATTGCACATATGTTGGGTTTACCTGCAACTAAATGCATTCGCGTTAATTAATGTAATCAAAGTGCTTTGGGAATCAAATTTTTAGAGTGATAGACTATGTTGTTGTTTATTACACACTAATTAGCGACCACTTGATTAAGAACTTCGAAAACAACGATTAATAAAAAACGAAATGTGGAGTGTCTTATTTTTTTTTTTTTTTGTTATAGAAAATACTAACTTATGTTGAGAAAAAAATAAATTTAGAATGAAATTGATTCGTTAAGTACTCGCTAATTAGTAACGAATAAGAACTTTGAAAAAGTCAATGGGTTGAATTTGCATACACCTAAGTGCGTACAGTCTGGCTTTCAGGAATATGGGCGCGTTTCTGCATGTATAGTGAGTACAGTGTGAGTTCCTTCTTGTCGTTAACGTGGCCGCTCCGCAACTTCGAAGACCAATGATTTCTATGCAGCGAGCGTATCAAGGTACTTGGATTACCACGAATTATGTCCCTTAAAGACGTTATTTCAAATGTTGTGCTTTAAACGAAATATTTCGTATGGCCTAAACACCGGGTTACTTGACTAAACATATTTTGGTCATATTTGTTATTATCAAGGTGTATACAGACGAGGCCATTCAACATCTTCTCCCCCCCCCCCCTCCCTCCCTTTCCCTCCACAGGCACAACCATACCCCAACCAAGATCCATAACAGTCAAGTTCTTCTTATGAATCTTAAGAAAACTTCAAACAATATGTTTTCTATTTTTCTTTCAGATCTAAAGATGCAGCTGGTATATAATAGTGCAGTGTGTTACCTTGCCTTATTGGCATTTATTGTGTCCTCCGCCGATGGTTCTGGCCAAAGGTACTGTGGTGAAGCTCTTCTCGAAGCAATGGCATACGTCTGTGGTGATCGAGGGTACTTTGGGGTGACGTCAGGAATACGGGGTAGATCTGGTAAGCACATCTAACCTGGCGTATTGTAAAGCACAGGCGGGCAACGTACAACCCGCAAGAAGGTTGTAACAACCCTATTTACGCAGCCCGTGGCACCATAGATCTCATTCAAATCTTCCATAAAGATAATTCCGTTCCAAAGAAGAAACAAAAAACTCTCTGCTTTTCATTTCTAAAGTTTTTACTTTTCCCGCCATATCAATTTTCGTGTCCAGCCCTTAACGTAATAGTTAGATGAAGTGATGTTTTCATTTGGTCCGTGGAACCATAGATCTTTTCAAATCTTCCACAAAGTTCATTTCGTTCAACTCGCTGCTTTTCATTATTAAAGTTTTTACTGTGTCCCGCCTTACATATCAGTTTTCGTGTCCAGTCCTTAACATTATAGTTAGATGAAGCGTTGTTTTCGTTTGGTCTTAACAAGCTCTTTTATTAAAACGAGACTGGTATTCTGTTATCCTGTCACTTGGTCAAGAGTGGGTAGTGTTACATTTATGCTTTCGTTGTTAATTAAGAGGCGAGAACACACGTTTTTATTAACAAGATATTATGCTTTGTTAACAAAATGGTTACAACACTTCATCAAGAGTGAACTAATGAATGTGTCTTAAATGAACAATGCAAACAAGTTACATTGTTTTAAAGTGAATAACCTGTAAAACACCCTACCAAGCTACCTGACATTGCTTAATTTAAGTATGTTTAGATTTTGGTTCTGTTTTGTTTTACCATTGCTCGAACCAATGTGTCTCTCTTCGTCCCTCGTAGCAAACTACTTGAGAACTCCTGTTCTGCAACAATATTTGTACATTTTGTATCAAGCAATACGACATGGACTGTTTAATATATTTGGTATTCTTTGATTCTTTTCCTCATAATAGTGTCAAGATCTCCATTTTTGACAGAAGAAAGAGCCAACTCTTTTCTCACGAATGAGAGGACGAGAAAGACACGAAGAAGCGGTCGGATAGTGACCGAGTGTTGTGACAATCCGTGCAGTCAGAGAAACCTGGAATCGTACTGTAACGTCGCTACGACGCAAACGACAGAGATTCCGACAGAACTCACCACCGAAGGGACTACCACAGAACCCGCGGCATCCCCTAGGAGAAATTCACGAAACATCGAGGCTGATGGTACTGCTGCTGCTGGAGGTGGAAGTGGTCAAGGAAACGGCAGGGGTAGAGGTAAAGGGAAGCATGGCAAGGGAAATAGACGTGAACAAGATCAAACTGTCGATGTTACATCTGCCGAAACCGAAGGAAACACGGAACCACCAAGACCAAACCAACAGGAGAGTAATGAGGACAACCCGGGGACTCCCGATCAGAGCGAAGAACGACCAAGAGACCGATGCAGAGGTTCAAAGAAAAAGGGAAAATGTCGTAATCAAGATCGTATAGAAGAAGAACCTACCCAAGATCGTATAGAAGAAGAACCTACCACGTCACGTGAAGTTTCGAGTACAGATGGGCCATCCAGGGAGAGAGGCAGTGGCAGTGGTGGTGGTGGTGGCAGAAATCGAGGCAGTGGTAAAGGCAAAGGGAAGGGAAGCCAGAGGAGAGAACAAAGTGAAGAGCTTCCAGTAGAGACGACAACTGGCTGTGCGTCTCAAGATGGTCAGAATTGTGAGGAATCTAACGCAAATGCAGGAGGTGCTTCAAGACGACCGGGTAAAACCGGTAAAGGGAAAGGAAATGGGAGACGGGATGATGCAGACATTTCTTCATCGGAACGAAATACCGGTGATATCGAGGAGGAGGGGGGAACAGTACCCACTTCAGGAAACCGACCGTCGTCGCGGGAATCATCCCAAAGTAACGGCAAAGGTGGTGGAAAAAAGAAACTCAGCAAAGCCGAGAAGAAACGACAAAGAAAATTATTACGAAAACAAGAAAAGGCGGATCGAAAAGCAGAACGGAAGACTGGTAAGAGTAAGAAGAGCAAAAGTAAGAACAAAAATAGACAGACGAAGGGAGACCGCGAGAGACGAACGACAGTTAGGTGGAACAGCAATGACGAAAGGTCTAGACGACAGGTTCCTCGAGACTCGGTAAGAATCTAACTAATAAGCATTGCTCGGAATTATGTTCTTATCTTTAGTGGATTCCCCTCCGAAAAGGTTAGGACTGTATACTTGAATGAACAATTTCAAAACATACTTCAATAATTTAATGAGCCTAAAAAGAGTAAGAAGAGCTTTTAGGAATAAATATTTGAGTAGCAGGGCCGGCAATAGGTAACGTGTACATCATTAGCTAGTCATTTGATTTATGATAAATACACATGTTTGATCAAAAATATTTGGATTCATGGTCCTCAATTTCTCCATCTTGGCTGCGTATTATGTTCTTATTTCGTTATTTTTTCAATATACGAAATGAGGGTTGCGAAATTTCTTCTAAATTCTGACAAAAATATGATACTAGAATGAAACTGAAGGCTCCCAATGCATGTCTTGTGATGAATCATTTAATTCTAAAGTTCCAAAAATGTATAATTTTTCATGACAATTATTTGTGGCAAACTGCTAAGGGTATTCACAGTAAACCGCAAGATGACAGGGTGTGAAGGTTGACTCAATTAAATCATTTTGTAGTTATGACTTGACCTGTAAATTTAATTCTATTGGAATCCTTCTCTCTTCTCTACTTCAAACCAAACAATAAGGGTTCAAAAAGGAGACATGAGATCACCTGGCAGCGAATTAACGAGTCGTATTAACATTAGAGAAAGTTGTTTTGACTTTTAAATTTTGATTTGACACATTAATGATTTCAAGTTAAGGGTAGTTTTTTTTGGCCATGGAACAATCCCTGTCACCAATCGATCACATTGTCTAAGAACCTGGCCAACTCCTAGATTCCAAAGCAGGAGAAACGATAAATTTCTGTCGTCTGGATGTTGGATTATCCGATAAGATATAGCTGTCGTTTGGTTCATTGAGATAGTTGTTGACGCAAATAACGGTGAAAGTACATGCTGATTCTAAGTCTTGACGATGTTGGAGAAGATGTAACTCTATCCATGCCTAACTTATCTTGAAATGATACACGTCATTCAGCTCTTGCCAATATGATGAAGTTTTATGAAGATAAAAGTTTGGGAACGTGTTGCACTCATAACCTAGTTATCAAGAGACAGAGCGAAAGAGAATAATAAAACAAATAACTATAGCTCCGTCAAAAATCGCTGCTCCAACTTTGAAAACGAGGATGGAGTTTATGAGAGGTAGGCTTAATGGTTACAAAGAGTACATGACGTTACTATGTCCGGGCAAAACGGGAACGGAGGTTTTGCTATACCAAAACGTCTTTGTCCCGTGTCCTTGATCATGGTTTTCCAGTGTGTAAAGCTAAAACTAAAATAAAGATGGCCAATTTACGAAGGACTAAATGAGCTTATTAGATCACCAATCAATGACCTCTCTACTTTATCATGACACATATTTACAATAAGTTTCGAACATTGGTAACAAGCAAAAATAGAAGTGTTATTGGTTTTTATGATTGGTTCAGACAATGATGAATTTATCTCTCAATGGCGGCAATCGAGTCTGTCTGGCAAATTCTATACTTATGCCACACAGAAACTTAATTATGAGAATAAAATAAAAAGAAAACAAGTTTTGATGTTAATAGTTGGTTAATAGTAATTAAGGATATTTAAAGTGCTGTTTATGAACTGAAAGATGAAATTTTGTTTTTTGTTGTTGATATCTTCGCAGCTTAGCTCTCGTAATGGAAAATACAACTCTGGTCATGCATATAGAAGAGTGTACTCCATGGATCCAAGACGAACGGCACATTTTCGAAGCATACTTAATTCGGTTCGACAAATAAGAAGACGCCCATCTTCCTCCTCTTCAAGAAAAGTTTTTATTAAAGCAAGGTGATGGAAGTCGTGGATAAAATGCTTAGTATTATGAGAGTTGATATCGTATGGCGCTGACGAAGACACTCATTTGTGTATATATTGGCTCAAAGAGGCAAGTTGCAATGAAAGTTAAGATAAGTCGTCTGGAAGCGAGATATAGTCTTAAGCAGGAGAAGGAGAAGAGTACTAATGCCCATCTTGTTACGTTAAAATGAATGCATCACAATTTATTGGTGGAAGAGTGACGGACCTGATCTGATGAGATGCAGTAACACATCACATACGTATATTATGAGCAAAATGTAGTTAATACTAAATTTAAGCCCGTCTATTGGACCGGGTCCAGAAGGAAGTGGACTGGGATGAAGTGTTGGAAGGAAGGCAGGACGTGGAGAGGAGGAAGGGAAGAGGGAGGGGGGGGGGTGATTAAGTTGAGTTAAGAGAAATCTATTGTGATGAAATAAATTTGAAATAGAAATTAGATAATTATTTATATGCAAACTAATTGAGTTAATTTAACTGAAATTAATTTTTTATAGTTATTTTTATAATTGTAGTGATAACCATTTTGCCGGGAAATGTTTAGACGTTGCTCTTTTACTGAAATATTGCATCGGTTCCCTCATAAAATTGTACGTCACGGCTAGCTTTCCACTCTCTTATACCAAATGTCTACTTAATCCAAGATATATTTGGCCAACTGAATCTCGTTGTTGCTCTAAAATAGTTTGCTCGACGTACTTTCTTAATTTGATTTTTTGAATTACTCAGTGCAAACTGCTTAACTTCACGTTGGACCCTTAATTTGCTGTATCCATGTATCGGTTGATACGAACTACGATATCATCCATAAGTAACGTTAATTACAGCAGACAATGATTTCTGTCGTGACGTCAGAATAAACGACAAACAAGGAGAAACAAATTGTAATAAAAGTTTAAATATTTAATTTAGAAAATTCAGACAGTTCTATCAGAGAAAGCAAGAAACTACGATTGCGGTCATTTTTTTTCAGTTATGATTTTTTAACCGTCCTCTTTTATGAATGAGTACTCCCTGATCGAGTACTCCCTTTCCGAGTACTACATGTGTTGGTACTCCCTGCGTGAGTAATCTTTGCGTGAGTTCTATTGTCGAGGTGCTTACTTACGTTCATATTTGATTTTCATGTGTTAGCCTAAGTTCTTTCCAATATAATTTAAGTAACATTTAAGTAGTTTATAAGTTGTTCTAAATGTCACAACGAATTTTGTCGTAGACTGAAACTAATCTTCCTTTCGATGACTCGCGTTCGATTGTGCAGTTAAAGTCTGGTAAATTAATGAACAAGTTAAAAGAAAGAATTGGCGGGGAATAATAATATATCTTGTCTAAATTTGGTTGAGACATTGTGAAATTTATATTATAATTGCAAATGGCTTCCTCAGAGTTTTGTAGTACCTTAGGGTAACTTGACTTTTCATATTTTTGTTTCCTTAGAATTTCTTAGTCATGTTTTTTAGAATTCTTAAACTTTACTTAACATACCGGTTAATGTTTTAGTTTCGGCTACTGCGCCATCATACTGGCCATTTTTTTTGAAGAAAATACAATGCTTCTTGACAGTTAACGTTCGTAATGTTTCACTGATGGTCAGACATCGTACAAATGGTATAGTGTTTTATGGGGAACCGTGTAGCCAAGGAAGATTTCTATTAAAAGACGATTGTGTTTAATGGAGTAATATCGGTATCATATCCATAGTGCATGGGATTATCTTAAATTTCTACAAACTGAAATCTTGTGAAATTAAAACAACCATTAAAAGTTGAAATTATGTAAAAAAGTTGTCATAATGACATATTTGCCAGTTGGATGTTAATGGTGCGGGAATATAGCATTACATTAAAATTTAGAGGATGAGAAAACATGTGTGGGGTGGGCGATGGGTATATCCATATTGCATTAAGGTTTATCATATATTTTTATTGCATTGCACTCTTATTGAGTAGTCACTCAAAGGGTAAAGTGAATCCACTAATTGTTCACCCAATTATGATAAAAAATATATCATCAAGTATTCCAAGTTGAGAATAAAAGATATCACCATTAAGTATTCACTTTATATGATAATTAAGGTATCACAAATGGGTACATTAGATAACAGGTTTAAATAGTTTAACAAAGCATCAACAATATGATACGATTCATCATCACCAGGTATTCACCACTTTAGGTATTCACAAATGGTATTCACTCCTAATTACAGGAATCAAAGTATTCAGCGGTATGATGAAGGTTACATCACCCAATATTCACTTTGATGTGTTCACAAATGGTATCTTTATGGTTTATTATTAAAGGAAATATTAATTATGTATATTCACTCATCGGGTCAAAAAGATTTAGCAAGGAAGTATTCAACGGTATATGATAAAGGTCATATCACCGAGTATTCACTTTGAGGTGTTCACAACTGTTGCTCACCCTTTATGGCATCATATATGTTGACTTCAAGAGAGCGTCATCTATAAGACTGAAATAATATTTTGCATATAGTATTAAATTTTACACTACATAAAGTATAGAGTATTACGCTATTATAAAAATATCAACATTTTTTTAAGTATGAACTTGTCGCATGTAGAGTACCAAAGTGTTGACGCAGTGCCTGACGACACAACTCGATATCGCAAAACTTTCATCGTCCAAAAAAAACAAAAAAACATCAGACATTGACATAACGTATACCATAGTTTCTTCTAATATTCTTCGCCAGTTATTAAAGAGGTTATAAACAACAAACAAGACGCATGCGCATGCGTCGTGATTTAGTTCGCACCAGTCCGGATTTTAAATGGGCCTGTTTGGAGGTTAATCTTATATCATTCCCAGAATTTGCAGGAGAGAAATAGTATTACGTATTAGTGTTAAGATGCAGATGAACACATATTGCAATTAACCTTGTATTTTTGGGTGTGTTTTTGAAACCATATTTTTGAGTAATATTTATTTCAAAGTAAGAAAAAAAATCGTTTGGGTTGCATGAATCTTATGATGAAACATTTTTGATATTTTTTTGGGGTAGAATCCCTCACTCATTCTCGCGATTACGATCGTGACACTTTGGTACTCTAGTGTGACAATAATTTTTTTTTGGTTTCTTCATTTTCTCATAATTTATTCAAAACCAAAGCATGTACAGATAAAAAATTAATGTGTAATTAATTCAGTAGTATTTATTATGACTTTTTATGATTTATGAAGAAAAGAGAGTAAATATTCGTCATTATAGAAAAAAACCTTCTTTCTTATTGTTGTTATTTCTTTCAATTGTATCTTCTGAAATAAAATAAATCTATAGAAACTCAATGTTTGCTGTGAAAAGAGTTACGTTTTTAAAATCGTGTTTAATTCTATAAATAACGGAATTAAAACTATGAGTGATTGCAGGATTTCGTTAACTGTAGTTTGTTTTATTGTGCACATGGTAGTCAATTCAATGATCTTTACAGGCACGTATATTTTAGTTTACTCTACCCCTCGCAAATTGTTGTTTCTGTTGCTTTTCGGTCATCTCTCTCACTGCACTCATTACGGAATTTACCTATACGTAGCCTCCTAACATTAACCGTTTCATTAATTTCGCTAATGAGATTATAGGTCAAAGGTTATGTCCATACAGCCAATACTTCTATAAAAGTATATAAAATGCCCTTTCAATCTTTACGAAAGTTAATTTCACCCACATGTGGTTGCGATTGGTTCGCCCTCAACTGAAACGTAAAATTGTTGTTTTTTTAATTCAGAAAGAAACTTTTGTCTCATTTTATTAATTAATTATGGAACATAATTTACATGCACTTTCCCAAAAATCAAATCTACACTTTCCACTTTCCAACCTAACGCGAGTATTACATATATATCTGACACTATATGTACTTGTAATACAGCTTTAACCCAGGAGGTGAGCACGAATTTGATCTTGCGAGCCACGTTGAAACTTTGTATCCAATCCACGGCCTCGCGACACTATAGGATTTACCAACAACCCATGACAGTTTTTCTTAATAGGATTTGGAAGGGGCGGGGGGGGGGGG
>JAIPMN010001977.1:0-10382 GCA_020650975.1 Apostichopus californicus | reverse complement strand
GATGCTGGTGTATGTGCCCTCAATCTCTTGTTGTTGCAGAACTTGTATCACAGATTTAGTCTCTATTGAGTCAAGTGCTTTCTCATTATGATCATGATGACCCTCGATTAATTAAGAGATCCAAATTACCAAAAGTGAAAGGGGTGGACGATATGGATTAGCTTCCTTATCCTGTTTTAGCCCTTTATCGTTTTAGAGTATCATGATCTAGTGTACACACTGTTCATCTTGTCAACGTAAGTTACACTCAACTTGCAAAGTATAAGAAAAGATACTAAAGTGTGTGTAAAACAGTAAACGTATGGAATCTAAAACGTGAAAGGGCTGAAGGGGGGGGGGGGGGGGTNGGGGGTTGTAGATAGGAGATTAATGAGATTTCTCCCTAGCTGATATTGAAGAAGAAAGGTGCATAATACTTAGTCATGGCCTGTCAAGAAGATGGTCAGGTAGGGTTACAGCCTAAGATAAATTTAGATTCTATTATATAGTCTGGGAAAATTTGGTTAAAGAATACTGGTGGGTGACATAATTGCCCAGGGACCCAAACTGGCTCTCATATGCCCTGTGCACCCCCACCTCCTCATATTATTAGCATATTTCTTGTCTGATGCTGTAAGATTGATTGTGGTAAGTACTGATTGGTAGGATATGTATATTCACTTAATCTAAGTCACATCTCTGGGAACAAACAGTAAGTTCCTGAAATTCAATGAAACACCTATTTTTACAAAGTATTGGTGGAACTGAATACCAGTACAGTTCAAGGCTTCTAATTCGAAACACACACAAATTCGAGAAAAAAAATATAACACCAAGCATTACTTTTTCCAGATAAATACAAAATTTATTAGCCTGCTTTCAACCTTTTACATAAAATAACATACCTTTACAATTTCAATTCTTTAACTGACTTGGCTCAACATATATAAACATACTGTCTTAAATACTTATATCTATTATCATATACTTCCCTATTCAACATGAAATTGAAATAAAATCATATTAGACAATCAACAGTTTTCTTTTTCAAAACCAGCAGGCCTATTGACTGCTGGTTAATATTGTTGCCACCTATATCAGGAAATCACATCATCTTCATTGTCTTTTGAATATAACACCACAAAAGATTTATATATAATTATCCTTCGTCACATGATACAACAAATTTTTTGACATGAATGTGCTAACTGTACACAAACTGCTAATACACATGAAAACGTTCTGCAATATCAATATACTTCTGTGCTATGTTGACAATGATAGAAGCAGTCTCGTGTGGAAATATCTAACTGGATTAGAGATTAATGTCAAGATTCAAATGTTTTTACTTAATTTGGACTCAAGTAGAAAGGAAACTCATGTGAAGTATAAGCAATTCACAACTACTTAGTTCTGACATAATTCAGAAAGTAGAAGAATTTATCAATTTGACAATTGTGAAGAGACTTGTCCCAAAAGCAATGAGCATTATCAAAGAAAGAAGCTGGAAATATATTAAAAACATAAAAGAAATATAAAATTTATAGTGGTAACAGTTTAAACTTACGGGTAACAGTTTAAACTTACGTGGACATCATGACTTAATCGATATGGTAACGCTATTAACCTTTATTGTATGAATACTAATTAATTTTACTAACTTAATAACTGTTACACACTAGTCCAGACTTGGCACACTTTTATTTAAAAATTAAAATGGTTAATCTGATCCCTGCATAAAACAAATTTTTAATAAGCTTTAAAGATACCGTTTTCTTAATTTCAGAATATTACTTCTTTTGAAATGAAAATGACACTTTCCTTTCATTACTCCAGCATAGTGCACATTATGAAAACAATAGAGAAATGCAGGTGTATTGTTAGGAAATTCACTGAAGAAACATAATGTAACACTAAATTGCGACATGTCATATGATGTACTGGAAGAGACATTAGTCACTACTATGTAATATTCACATAGGTAAACTTTGTGATGGAAGTATCACACATGTATAGCAAACACATAACACCAGCAGCGATATTTACTCAGATGTGAAAGACCCTGAGGAATAAACAATGTTTCGAACTACAGAGTAAGGTGCAGTAGCAGCATAAACAGCCCCTACCTCCCCCCCCCCCCTGTCTCTATATCCCACAAACTCTCTTAAATGAACTAATAATTGAGTATATTTGACTAACAAATTTAACAAGTACAGATCTCACTAATTCATCCTTGACAAACCTGAATAATAGTTACAATTTCCGTTGCCACCACCTAAGTTGCACCGTCATGATACCACATATCGCCAGATCTATGTGATAATAATTGCAAACCTTTGCAAACTGTTTGCTCCTTTCCTCTAGTTGAGCGAGTCATCCATACAATAACATGTGTCTCTGAAAATTCCAAAGACATTACAATGAACTGTTTACATTGCCACTTGTGGAGCACCCGTTGCAACATATTCACCAAAGGTTCCCTTATCATGGAAACATACTGGAAGGCTGCGAGTAGAGTCACCGTAAGTATGACCAAATTTGTAGCGATTTTCTGTCAGGAAAGAATTCAGAATACGGGAAATCAATATTTGTCAACAGTATAACAAAAGGTATTACTGATTATTATCTTAACGATTATTATCTTAAAAACAAAAGAAGATTCAGAGAGATGTTAGTACTCATTACTATGTGCTGTACTATGTCCCAATGTTCATGCAATGATGCCAAACTGTACTTCAAGATACTCTAAATATATTTGAGGTTTCAAATATTGTGACAGGAGAACAAATATTCAAAAAGGAATCATTTTGAGAGAAAATACTAAATAATCATTTCTTTGACTGTTTTAGCAAAAAAGGCAAATTGATGGATTTCTTCTCAGCAAACACAAATGGTTTTGGATAAGCATTAATATAAAGTACTCACGTGGCATATATCCAGTATATTTTGGAACTATTCCAATCGGCTTATATGGTTTTGGATAAGCATTAATATAAAGTACCCACGTGGCATATATCCAGTATATTTTGGAACCATTCCAATCGGCTTATATGGTTTTGGATAAGCATTAATATAAAGTACTCACGTGGCATATATCCAGTATATTTTGGAACCATTCCAATCGGTTTATATAATCTCCTCTGCATTTGTGTCTCCTTGTCTTCTCTTGTCAGCTGTATACTTGCCTTTGCTTTATTATCCGGAAGAGTGAAACTGCCAGAGAGAAAAGCCAACACAAACCTCAATTGAAATATATTTGGAAGTTTAATAACCTAGATACCCTTATTGCAGAATATTGGTGAATAAAAAGTAATAACTTGACTAAATTTGAATATCGATAACAGAGAAAATGATGACATCGTTACCGTGACTGCTTCTTAACTTTTGTCAAGACCTTCTTTTTGTCTCTACCCAGATTCAAAATGTTTGTAATAACATGAAATCAAAGAGGATATCATATCTGTAATAAATGATTCTGTATGGTGGCAACTTATATTGCACAAAAATGCTCCTTAACCAGGCCTGGAAAATTAAATATATAAAAGGAAGGAAAGTAAAGGTTAAAATGGCATCCTTACCACTTTCCCTACCCACAGTTGTACTGGCCTCCCCCCACCAATCCATCCCCCCCCCCATCATTACCAAGCAACACAGTGCATGAAAGATCTACTTACTTTGCTGGTGCACTCCTGGTAAGTTGGGAAGCATGCCTTTCAGTTGCATCATGGAAGGCATTAAAAGATTTGTCGCAGACAACATGGTACCTTGTACCCAAACCGATTTCTGTTACTCCTTGCCTTGGAATAAAGCCTTGGTAACCAGGTACAGGGGCCTCCCTAGGATAGCGTTTGTCAGCTGATGAGCACAAAAAAAAAAAATAGTTATAAATATATGTGTAAATAGTACATATTTATATGTGGTTTCTATTATTATAAAACTTATGAAACATAATTTTGGAATCGATGCACACACTTTAGATAGTTATTACTGCTTGATATAAAGCAAAGATAATATACCCTCCACAACTGATACATAGACTTACATAATAGTATGGGGCGAAGTGGGTGCGTATCTCTGTACTCATTTAGAGTCTTGATGACAGTCTTCTCATTGGTCAATGGTCGGAGACGGCCGGAACCAGCGACTGTTTTGCGTAGGTCAAATATCTCTTCACTCCTATCTTGCGTATTATTCATGAAATCATCAATACAAACGTCACAGTCTTCTTTGTATGTGTTCCCAAACTTGAATGGTCTTCTTGGTATGTAACCTATCAAAGAAAATGTTCTCTGTACATTTTATGATTGTTCAGTGACAGGACAGTTGGGCAGAATTGACATTTTTAAAATTGCTACATGGTACACTTTTGTCATCTTTGAAAAACAATGGCAATTGTCAACACTGACCCAGAGAACAGTGGCATTCGAGTGGGGACGTTGAAGGAAACCCACTGCCCCTTATCCTTTTACTGGCTATAATATAATGCATTGTAAAATGATCACCACTTCTATGTCATCGTAAATCATCTGCTCTGCAGTTGCCACTGATTGAGCAGCATAATTTTACAAAACTATCATACAGTCTATAGTTCTGTTAAAATTCCTTCAAAATGTTAATGTTCTCGCCCTAAGTGCCTCGTTTCACCAACTTCTGCAACATACCTGTGTAGCCTGGAACCATCTTTTCTGTTAGTTTATTATCTCCAGTTGACTTAGGCAGCGTCAAGACCCTTCTTCGGCCTGACATATCAATGGATGTTGTTAGACCAGTTCCAACTTTAACCCTGTCTTGGTTAAAGCTTTCAGGGAGAGATGAAACAATTGGGTGCCGACCCACTCGCATCTATTTCAGGGTTGAAAAATACATAAAAGATTGTTTGGTTATATAATTTCATAAAACATAGATGATGCTTAGGCCGATATAGTTTTCCGGCTGGCAATGATTTTTCTGACTTATAATTTTCATTTCTAGTTTGCAAGAAAGAGAAACATTGTAAAATAGACAGTCACTCCGGACAAACCAGAATAGGTCTGTTAACAGAAAACAGAAGATTCACAAGATGCATACATCAATGTACAATCACTGCAAGCATGGCCACTCTCAATTTACTTTGATTGAAATAGTATTAAAGTAGTACTCACCTTTGATAATTTGTTTGTTGCATTTCCATAGGTGTCACCTACATGGTATTTAAACTGTTCAATATAACCACCATATCTGTCATGAAAGAAATCAAAGTAAAACATATTATTATAAGTCTGTACACAGATGTTAACTGTTAAAGGGTGTGAAGACTCGCACAAAAAGAAACGTCTAATGCCGGTAATCTGACCTAGTTTCGAATGAGGTGTAACAGAACCCTTAGGCATGCACCACCATCGATCCCAGAAAATTCACACACCGCTTGCTGCCGTCGGTAATTAGACACTAGTGTACAGTCCGTACATACAGCAGCTAAAGATAACAAGGTATCACGTTTCATTACTGTACTGTCTGCATTTTGTAGCAACACGAACAAAACGTCACTTGCAAGCAATTAACAGAAAGTTAACTTTTTCAGATGGCCGCACGCGGTTTTGGGCGAGTCTTCAATGCCTTTAACATATTCCCAAAGTCTACATTCACATCATAAACAATGAGCACATCTTGTTTTTTGAAGGAAACCAAATGTGATTTTTACAAGTTCCTATACAAACACAGGTTATATATGTTTTCCACCAACTTTACACTATGGCCTAAATAGGCTAGGCCTAACAGTTACTTATAAATTTTAGGTCTCTTACAGTAGTCTACCACTTACTGTCCGTAGCATGAATGTAAAATTCATTAGCTGTGACACCATGGATGAATTTGGTACAAAGAAAAGTCACTAGACCTACATTTATTAGACCAAGAACTATAAATCCGATTTTAAGTAAATGAGCCATGGATCAATTTGGTACAAAGAAAAGTCACTAGACCTACATTTATTTGACCAAGAACTGTAAATCTGATAATATTAATTAAATGCGGCATTCCAAACTCAAATGTTTTTCATCACATTCATAATTTTGTGTCTCAAACTCAAAGTTTGGTACTAAGGGTAACCATATGGATGTAACATTAGGCCTCAACTAGCACTTTAGCAGTCCCAACATTCAAGTTTTATCAATGTTACCTAACTTAAATTAGTCTAGGCTACAGCTAGGCCTATACATGATTACTATCAACTTCTTAGAAATAGTAAAGTGGAACTGGTTGACTGCTTGATTATGGGTGTGTCTATGCCTATCACCCATTTGTCTGACTCGGAGATGATTTGGCTTACGCTATACTTACCCCGGTACTTGTGTTCCTGGATCAAGTTCACTAAAGTCACGTCTTCTTTTTATATTCCACGACGTGGAATTAGGCATGCCTGTGTTCATCATCTTGTAAAGATTTTGTCTACTTCTTGTGCTTGATTAATACTAAATAACACAGTAAGTTTTCTGTTATTGAGACTGGTTACATGAGTTGAAAAGGGAACATTAAAACTTTGCTACCACGCCATGTGTACAAATGTCTGTCGAAGTTACTGTTGTATTACGCTTACTTGATATGTACGCTGTTTGCAAACACAAGACAGTTGTTGTTATCTACCAATCTTAACAATGGTTACTAGGTAACTACAGCTGTTCGCGCAAGGGCTACCCACTCATGGAGCGCCAAAAGAGTAAAAAACAAAAGCATTATTTACCAATTAGTCTGCAACGCCTGCCACATATTTTTATTGTATGAGGTTCTTTGTTTGAACGCTGTATGATTAACTACACTGTAGACATGAACATAATTCCACACAGTGTTTACAGAAAGAGCCTAATGGTGTTAAGAAGCTATGCAGGCTAATGGTAATGCCTGACGTCGATTTACGACCGTGGCAGGTCGATTACGTAATCACAAAACTTTCCTAGCTGTAGCGTGCTAAAATTGGAGCCAATAAAGCAGATCTTTAAAAACTCCTCGCTTACGTAGTCATCACCGATGGATCCTATTACTACATGGTTGTTGAAATTGCATCTTGAGCTGGTTCATTCTAGTACAAGGATTATTAACATGCCACTTGCACAGGTAATCTTTCCTGATTCTTTGAAGAATGTTAGTATTCTCCCACTTCTCAAAAAGTCAACATTGGACTGTGAGCAATTCAAGAACTATACCGACCAGTGTCAAATCTGACGTTCCTCTCAAAATTATTAGAGCGGATTGTGTCTAACCGGTTGTCTTTACTTACATGGAAACACATTCCCTTCATGAAACTCGACAGTCAGCTTACAGATTGCGACACTGTAACTGATACTGTCCTAACTTGGGTGACAGATTACATTCTTCGTGTCATTGAATAGCGTAAAGGTGTGTTCTTAGTCACTGCTTCACCTAACTGACACTATCCATCATGTAACTCTCCTTCGCCGTCTTGAAACTAATCTTGGTTGTGAAAGGTACTGCTCTCCGGTGGTTTCAGTCATATCAGACAAACCGGAAACAACAAGTTTTCATCCAAGGGGTTTCATCGCAACCAACAGTGCTAACGTTTGGAGTTCCCCAGGGGTCTGTGTTGGGACCAAAGCTGTTTACAATTTACTCTGCCCCTAAAGCAGCTATTTGCAGGAAACACAACCTACATGTTTAGATGTATGCGGATGTGACACCCAATTGTTGATGTTTTTCGACTTAGATAACAACAGTGGTGAACATATGATGTCATTCAGCACCGCATTGAGGGTGTATTGCAGACCTACGTTTATGGATGAAAGTTGATTCATTTTGTCACTTCAAACTGAATGATGACAAGACTGATCTACATTTTGTAACTGCTTCACACTTCAAGGAGGGGGTACAGGGCACTAAAACCCAAGTAGGGAGTGCCGTTGTTGAATCCTCATCATCAGTACGTGACCTGGTATTATTCTCAGCTCCACCTTTAACATGTGGAAACAGGTGTCATCAATCTGTATAGGGCAGCATACCATCACTTGCACAACATCAATGTCATAAGGAAGTCACTTGATACCAGGACTGCTGAAACACTGTCTCATGCCTTTGTCACACCTCGTCTAGAATGCTGTCTTAGCTGGCCTTCCCAAACGTTTAATAAAAAGCTACAGGTTGTCCAAAATAGTTCAGCTAGATTGATTCTTAACATGAGAAAGTCTGAACATATCTCCTCAGCTCTATATCACCTTCACTGGCTCCCAATTTAACGGAGAATCAACTAGTACGAAATTGTTTGCTAACTTCGAAAGCCCTTCATGGGCAAACACCTCAATGTGTGATCTTATCTCCCCCTCACAAGTAAAGCCAACTCGTTCTCTCCGCTCTCAACATGCTTATCTCCTTATTGGGCGTCGCTTCAAATTCAATGGATACGATGTTCGTGCTTTTTCTAGAATTTGCACTCGTTTACTTTATGGAATTCAATGTCACATGACCTCATACATAACCACTTACTGAACATTTTCAAGAAACAGCTTAAAACCTTTCTCCTTCAACTGAGTCACTTTTGAAGAGTTCCACGATATCAACGCTATATCTTATTGATTGATTGATTGGTCATCTTGAACCGAGTCAGCATGGTTTCTGTCTTACAGAATTTGATCGACAAATTAGAAAAAATGTGATTATGAATTCAAAAGTTCAATTGATATACTCACCCTGAAAGATACACGAGTATGATAATTAAAAACACTAATGATCAATAAGAAGAGTCACCATAATGATTAGCTTGTTTCGTAATATATATTGTTTCAACCGGTTAAGGACTGTTCGAGTTTTTGTATTCAATATGTATAGGTGTTGTTTAATTGCTTAGAAACATGAATATGTAGGTAGGCAGTTGGGTGGGGGGGGGGGTATCACTTCTTCTCATCAAGGGGTCATAAGAAAAATTACTGAAGGCAAAAGCAGTCAAACAGTATGTTGCTCAAGAAAATCGTTAATATTTTAACTATAACATCAAGGGCGGTAACATATAGGCAACCGTTGCCAATCTATAATAAAATCCACAATGGAAGTGTCAGAAAGATGTAGCCTAGCGGGTGATGTAACCTGCGACGTTGTAAGTATTATAAAGGCAAAGCGCATAGCGAATATTGAGCAAGTCTTTGAAGTTGTTCGATCCCAGTAAGTCTTGTTTGAAAAAACCTAAGCCAAGAAAAGAAAGGCAACATTTTGACCAGTTACAATGTTTCGATGGTGCGGACGGCTACCTAATTGTTGTGTGCTATTGGGTCAATATTATTATCGACGGACGCCAATTAGTTACACGTGTGTATCCCCACGCTGGACCGTTTATCTGCATAGTAAACAGGACAATTCTTCGAGAAACTGGTGGGGGAATAAGTAACAATACCCCGTCATTTGCTGAAAAAAAAACAAGCCATCGCAAACAGACTATAAATAAATCAATCAATCAATAGCAAAAAAATAAAAGGAATCATGAAAAATATGTTCAAGTAAAATCAGCGATCCGATTTTGAAGAGCGTAATTACTACATAGACCTAAAACCATGTTAACGCCAAGACTGAAGATAAGTTGAGGCAACCTGGTAATGATGTCATCTTTAATTGATGCTTTACTGTCACAGAGTAGCTATGGCCTCACGGACAGTATGTATATAACAATAAGATAATTTCAACAACGAAGTTTTTCGATGATTTCACCATTAACAACAATTCCTTCAATAACTGATAACATTCATCCTTTGTTTTTGTCTGTTTGGCGTTCTATAGCTTCATGGTGTGCGCACGTGTGGACACTGATCAAGTGATACGAGATAAGAAGACCCTCGATTAATCTCTGTGATCTAGGCAGGTACTCTTTATACAAAGCTTTAGCCAAGCACATACAAGCTCAACACATTACTGTTAACCGTTGGTCTAATCTGTTATTTGTCTGGCGAAGTGTGGAAACTGTAAGTTGTTGTAGTCGAAGTGGTTTGCTTGAAACTGATAGTGATATGGCGACGGCCACGAGCGGGAAAGTTTTAGTGTACGGAGGAAAAGGAGCATTAGGAGCAACTGTCGTAAATTACTTCAAGTCTCGTAACTGGGTTTGTATTAAACTTAAGAGCTCTTTTATGTATTCTAAAACGATTATTGTAACTTAGGCCTAGCCGAGGCCAAAGTTGGACTAACGCTAAAGGCCACAGTTGACGCACGCCGCTTGAGTTCCACTGTGATGGCTAGGCAAATTTAGACAGGACTAACTTTTAAAACACTGGAATGTGACAATATAAACATGTTTACATACCAAGTTGTTCGGTAAAACAGGTTCTGTAGCGAATATGTAAAAGAACATAAAGTACAATTATACTTACCCTGCCTTTCAAAGAATCTCTGTCCAGGTGAAGCCACACTCACAGTCAAGTTATTTACTGCTACTA